>JANKYF010191301.1:0-11302 GCA_029829435.1 Erythroxylum hondense | reverse complement strand
CACGTATCCAAAAAATGTCACAGAATGTGCATTTTCATGACGTTTTATGCACTTTTCTGTGACGTTTTTTGCACGTTTCCAAAAAATGTCCCAGAATGTGCATTTCTGTGACATTTTATGCACGTTTTTTTATTGCCCATTTTTTTGACGTTTTATACACGTTTCAAAAAATCGCAGAATGTGACTTTTTTTGACATTTTATGCACGTTTTAAAAAATGTCGCAGAATGTGCATTTTCGTGACGTTTTATGCACGTTTTCAAAAAACGTAGCGGAATGGGCATTTTCGTGTTGTTTTATGCACGTTTTCAAAAAATGTTTTAGAATGTGCATTTTTGTGACATTTATGCACCTTTTCATAAAACATCACAGAATGTGCATTTTTTGACGTTTTATGCACGTTTCCAAAAAATGTCACAGAATATGCATTTTGTGACGTTTTATGCACTTTTTTGATTGTGCTTTATCGTGACGTTTTATGCACGTTTCCAATAAATGTCACAGAATATGCATTTTTGTGACGTTTTATGCACATTTTTTATTATGCATTATCTTGACGTTTTATGCACGTTTCCAATAAATGTCACCGAATTTACATTTTTGTGATGTTTTATGCACATTCTTGATTGTGCATTATCGTTACGTTTTTTGCACGTTTCCAAAAAAACGTCCTAGAATGTGCATTTTCGTGACGTTTTATGCACGTTTTCTAATTGCGCATTTTTGTGACGTTTTTTACACGTTTCAAAAAAATCGCAGAATGTGACTTTTTTTAAGTTTCATGCACGTTTTAAAAAAATGTCACAGAATGTGCATTTTTGTAACGTTTTTTGCAATTTTCCAAAAAACGTCGCAGAATGTGCATTTTCGTGACATTTTATGCATTTTCTTTGAATGTGCATTTTCGTGACATTTATGCACGTTTTCAAAAATCGTGGCAAAATGTGCATTTTCATGATATTTTATGCACGTTTCCAAAAAAAGTCACAGAATGTGCATTTTCGTGACGTTTTATGTATGTTTTTTGAATTAGCTTTTTCATGACGTTTTACGCACGTTTCCAAAAAAAGTCACAGAATGTGCATTTTCATGACATTTTATGCATGTTTTGAAAAAACGTCACATAACGTGCATTTTTGTGATATTTTATGCACGTTTTTTGATTGTGCATTTTTTGTGACATTTTATGCACTTTTCCAAAAAACGTCGCAGAATGGGCATTTTCGAGACATTTTAAACACATTTTTTGAATGTGCATTTTCGTGACGATTTATGCACGTTTCTAAAAAATGTCACAAAATGTGCATTTTCCTGACGTTTTATGCACGTTTCGAAAAAACATCACAGAATGTGCATTTTCGTGTTGTTTTATGCACTTTTTTGAAAGTCCATTTTCATGAGGTTTTATGCACGTTTCCAAAAAAGTCACAGAATGTCCATTTTTGTGACATTTTATGCACGTTTTTTTATTGTGCATTTTCGTGACATTTTATGTACGTTTCCAAAATACGTCACAGAATGTGTATTTTCCTGACGTGTTATGCACATTTTTTGAATGTGCTTTTTCGTGGTGTTTCATGGACATTTCCAAATAATGTCACAGAATGCACGTTTCTGTGACGTTTTATGTACGTTTCCAAAAAATATCATAGAATATGCATTTTCGTGACGTTTTATGCACATTTTTTGAATGCATATTTTCTTTACGTTTTATTCACGTTTCCAAAAAACGTCACAGAATGTGCATTTTCGTGACGTTTTATGCTCGTTTCCAAAAAATGACGCAGAATGTGCATTTTTGTGACATTTTACGTACTTTTTTAATGTGCATTTTTGTGACATTTTATGCACGTCTTTTGAATGTGCAAATTCGTGACATTTTATGTACGTTTCCAAAAAATGTCACATAATGTGCGTTTTCGTGACATTTTATGCTCATTTTTTAAATGTGCATTTTCGTGACATTTTATGCTCGTTTCCAATAAATGTCACAGTATGTCCATTTTTTTGACGTTTTATGCACGTTTGCAAAAAACGTCACAGAATGTACATTTTCTTGACGTTTTATGCACGCTTTTTGAATGTATATTTTCATAACATTTTATGCACGTTTCCAAAAAAAGTCACTGAATGTGCATTTCTATGGCGTTTTATGGACGTTTCCAAAAAATGTTGCAGAATGTGCGTTTTTGTAACATTTTATGCATTTTTTCATTGTGCATTTTCGTGATATTTTATACACGTTTCCAAAAAACGTCGCAGAATGTGCATTTTTGTGACATTTTATGCACATAAAAAATGCGCATTCGGAAAAGTCGCAGAATGTGCATTTTCGAGACGTTTTATGAACGTTTCCAAAAAATGTCACCGAATTTGCATTTTTTGGACGCTTTACGCACGTTTGCAAAAAAAAACACAGAATGTGCATTTTCGTGCGTTTTATGCGCATTTTTTGAATGTGCGTTTTCATGACGTTTTATACTCGTTTCCAAAAAACGTCACAGAATGTCCATTTTTTCAACGTTTTAAACGTCACAGAAAACGTGCATAAAACTTCACGAGAATGCAAAATCAAAAAATGTACATAAAACTTCGCAAGAATGGAAATTCTGTGACGTTTTTTCCATCTTTGGAAAAGTGCATAAAACGTGCATAAAATGTCATAGAATATGCATTTAATGATGTTTTATGCACATTTCCAAAAAACATCGCAGAATATGCATTTTTGTGACGTTTTATGCACGTTTCCAAAAAACATGACGTAACGTGCATTTTTGTGACGTTTTAGGCACGTTTCCAAAAAACGTCACAAAATGCGCATTTTTGTGAGGTTTTAAGCACGTTTTTTGAATGTGCTTTTTCATGATGTTTTATGCACGTTTCCAAAAAACATCACAGAATGTGCTTTTTGGTAACATTTTGTGCACAATTTTTGATTGTGTATTTTTGTGACGTTTTATGCACGTTTCCAAAAACAGTCACATAATGTGCATTTTCGTGACATTTTATGCACATTTCCAAAAAACATCGCAGAATATGCATTTTTGTAACATTTTACGCATGTTTTTTGATTATGCATTTTCGTGATATTTTATGCACGTTTTCAAAAAACGTCGCAGAATGTGCATTTTCGTGACATTTTATGCACATGTTTTGAATGTGCGTTTTGGTCACGTTTTACGCACGTTTCCAAAAAACGTCACAAAACGTGCATTTTTGTGAGGTTTTATGCACGTTTTTTGCATGTGCATTTTCATGATGTTTTATGCACGTTTCCGAAAAATGTCACAGAATGTCCATTATTGTGATGCTTTATGCACGTTTTTACAAAATGTCACAGCATATGCTTTTTTGTGGCATTTTATGAACTTTTTTTAATGTACATTTTCGTGATGTTTTATGCACGTTTCCAAAAAATGACAGAATGTGCATTTTCATGACGTTTTATGCACGTTTTTTGAATGTGCATTTTCGTGACGTTTTATGCATGTTTCCAAAAAACGTCACAGAATGTGCATTTTTGTGATGTTTTATGCACGTTTTTGGAACGTGCATTTTCGTGACATTTTATCCACGTTTCCAAAAAACGTCTTAGAATGTGAATTTTTGTAATGCACGTTTTTTGAATGTGCAATTTGGTGACGTTTTATGCACGTTCCGAAAAAATGTCACAGAATGTGCATTTTTGTGACGTTTTATGCATGTTTCCAAAAAATGTCACAAAATGTGCATTTTTGGGATGTTTTATGCATGTTTTCTGATTGTGCATTTTCATGACGTTTTATGCACGTTTCCAAAAACAGTCACATAATGTGCATTTTCGTGACGTTTTAAGCACGTTTCCAAAAACGTCACAGAATAAGCATTTTTGTATCATTTTATGCATGTTTTTTGATTGTGCATTTTCATGATATTTTATGCATGTTTCCAAAAAATGTTGCAGAATGTGCATTTTCATGACTTTTTATGCACATTCTTTGAACGTGCATTTCCGTCACGTTTCCAAAAAACGTCATAGAATGTGCATTTTTGTGATGTTTTATGCATGTTTTTTGAATGTGCATTTTCATGACGTTTTATGCACGTTTCCAAAAATAGTCACATAATGTGCATTTTCGTGACGTTTTATGCACGTTTGAAAAAACATCGCATAATATGCATTTTTGTAACATTTTAGGCATGTTTTTTGATTGTGCATTTTCGTGATATTTTATGCACGTTTTCAAAAAACTTCGCAGAATGTGCATTTTTTTGAGGTTTTATGCATATTTTTTGAATGTGCATTTTCGTCACGTTTTATGCAAGTTTCCAAAAAACGTCACAAAATGTGCATTTTTTAAGGTTTTATGCACGTTTTTTGTATGTGCATTTTCGTGATGTTTTATGCACGTTTCTGAAAAATGTTACAGAATGTCCATTTTTGTGATGTTTTATGCACGTTTCTAAAAAATGTCACAGCATGTGCTTTTTGTGTCGTTTTATGAACTTTTTCGAATGTGCATTTTCATGACGTTTTATGCACGTTTTTTTATTGTGCATTTCCGTGAGGTTTTATGCATGTTTCTAAAACATGTCACAGAATGTGCATTTTATGATGTTTTATGCACGTTTCCAAAAAATTTCAGAATGTGCATTTTCATGGCGTTTTATGCACATTTCTAAAAAAAGTCACAGAATGTGCATTTTTTGACGTGTTACGCAGTTTTCCAAAAGAGGGGACAGAATATGCATTTTCCTAACGTTTTATGCACATTTTTTGAATGTGGATTTTTGTGACGTTTTATGCACGTTTCCAAAAAACGTTACAGAATGTGCTTTTTCGTGATGTTTTGTGCATGTTTCAAAAAAAGGTCACAGAATGTCCATTTTTGCGACGTTTTAGGCACATTTTTTGAATGTGCATTTTCGTGATGTTTTATACACAATTTCGATTGTGCATTTCCGTGACGTTTTATGCACGTATCCAAAAAATGTCACAGAATGTGCATTTTTGTGACGTTTTATGTACGTTTCTAAAAAACATGATAGAATGTGCATTTTTGTGGCGTTTTATGCACATTTTTTTGAGTGTACATTTTCGTGACGTTTTACGTACATTTCCAAAAAATGACAAAGAATGTGCTTTTTGGTGACGTTTTATGCACATTTTCAAAAAGCGTCACATAATGTGACTTTTCGTGACATTTTATGCTTGTTTTTTGAATGTGCAGTTTCATGAGGTTTTATGTATGTTTCAAAAAAACATCGCATGATGTGCATTTTCGTGACATTTTATGCATGTTTTTTGAATGCACATTTTCGTGATGTTTTATGCACGTTTCCAAAAAACATCACAGAATGTGCTTTTTTGTGACGTTTCCAAAGCACATCACAGAATGTGATTTTTGTGATATTTCATGGACGTTTTTTGAATGTGCATTTTTATGACGTTTTATGCACGTTTCCAAAAAACGTCACAAAATGTGCAATTTCGTGACGTTTTATGCACATTTTTTGAATGTGCATTTTCGTTACGTTTTATGCACGTTTTCAAAGAACGTCAAAGAATGTTCATTTTCGTGATGTTTATACACATTTTTTTAATGAACTTTTTTGTGACGTTTTATGCACGTTTTCAAAAAGCGTCACAGAATGTGACTTTTCGTGATATTTTATGCTCGTTTTTTGAATGTGCATTTTTATGATGTTTTATGCACGTTTTAAAAAAACATCGTAGGATGTGCACTTTCGTGACATTTTATGCATGTTTTTTTTAATGCACATTTTCGTGATGTTTTATGCACGTTTTCAAAAAACATCACAGAATGTGCATTTTTGTGACGTTTTATGTACGTTTCCAAAAAACGTCATAGAATGTGATTTTCACGATGTTTCATGCATGTTTTTTGAATGTGTATTTTCAAGACGTTTTATGCACGTTTCAAAAAAACGTCACAAAATGTACAATTTCGTGACGTTTTATGCACATTTTTTGAATGTGCATTTTCATGACGTTTTATGCACATTTTTAAAATGTGTATTTTCGTGACGGTTTATGCACGTTTCCAAAAAACGTCATAGAACGTGCACTTTTGTGACGTTTTATGCATTTTTTTTGATTATGCATTTTATTGAGGTTTTATGCACGTTTCCAAAAAACGCCACGAAATGTGCATTTTTGGGACATTTTATGAACATTTTTTTGAATATGCATTTTCGTCAGGTTTTATGTACGTTTCCATAAAGCTTGACAGAATGTGCATTTTTGTGACGTGTTATGCGAGTTTTTTGAAAATGCATTTTCGTGAGGTTTTATGCACGTTTCCAAAAAACGTCACAAAATGTGCATTTTTGTTATGATTTATGCACGTTTCCAAAAAACGTCACAGAATGCATTTTCATGATGTTTTATGCACATTTCCAAAAAATATCACAGAATGTGCATTTTGATGTTTTATGCACCATTTTTTAATGTGACTTTTTGTGACATTTTATGCACGTTTTTTGAATGTGCATTTTTGTAACATTTTGTGCACGCTTCCAAAAAATGTCAAATAATATGCATTTTGTGACGTTTTACGCACATTTCCAAAAAAATAGAAAGTGCATTTTCGTGACGTTTTATGCACATTTTTTGAATGTGCGTTTTCATAACGTTTTATGCACCTTTCCAAAAAACGTCGCAAAATGTGATTTTTCGTGACATTTTATGCATGTTTTTTGAATGTGCATTTTGTGACGTTTTATGCACGTTTCCAAAAAAGGTCACAGAATGTGCATTTTTGTGACTTTTTATGCACGTTTCCAAAAAAGTCAAAGAATGTGCATTTTTTCAACGCTTTATGCGCGTTTTCAAAAACGTCACAGGATTTACATTTTCTTAACTTTTTATGCACATTTTTTAAAAACGTCGCAGAATGTGACTTTTTGTGGCATCTTATGCACATTTTTTGAATGTACATTTTGTGACGTTTTACGCACGTTTCAAAAAAATGCCATAGAATATGCATTTTTGTGACTTTTTATGCAGGTTTCCAAAAAAGTCAGTGATTGTGCATTTTTCAACGTTTTATGCGCGTATCCAAAAATGTCATAGAATGTGCATTTTGAAGACGTTTTATGCTCGTTTCCAAAATATGTCGCAGAATGTGACTTTTTATGACATTTTATCCACATTTTTTGAACGTGCATTTTTGTAGCATTTTGTGCACGTTTCCAAAAATGCGTGCTTAAAACATCACAAAAATACACATTTGTGATGTTTTTTGGAAATGTGCATAAAACGTCACGAAAATGCACATTCAAAAAATGTTCATAAAATGTCACGAAAAGTCACAATCTGCGACGTTACGTTTTGAAAAAATATCGTAGAATATGCATTTTCGTGATGTTTTATGCACGTTTTTTGAATGTGCTTTTTTGTGATGTTTTACGCACGTTTCCAAACAACATCGTAGCTTGTGCATTTTCGTGACATTTTATGCACGTTTTTTGAATGTGCATTTCCGTGACGTTTTATGCACGTTTCCAAAAAAAGTGCATAAAACGTCAAAAAAATGCACTTTCTGTAACGTTTTTCTTAAACGTGTATAAAACATCACAAAATTGCACATTATGTATTATTTTTCGAAAACATGCACAAAATGTCCCGAAAATGCAGACTCAAATAACGTACATAAAATGTCACAAAAATGCACATTCAAAAAACGTGCATAAAACGTCACAAAAATGCACATGCTGTGACGTTTTTCGGAAACATGCATAAATGTCACGAAATTGCACATTCAAAAAACGTGCATAAAATGTCACAAAAATGCATATTCTGTGATGCTTATAGAAACGTACATAAATGTCCCTAAAATGCACATTCAAAAACCGTACATAAAATGTCACAAAAATGTACATTAAAAAAAGTGCATTAAACGTCACGAAAATGCACATTCTGTGACATTTTTTGGACGTCACAAAAATGTACATTCTGTGATGTTTTTTGGAAACGTGCATAAAACGTCATGAAAATGCACATTCAGAAAACGTGCATAAATTGTTACGAAAATGCAAATTCTACCTCATTTTTTGGAAACATGCAAAAAAATCACGAAAATGCACATTCAAAAAAGTGCATAAAATGTCATGAAAATGCACATTCAAATTAGTGCATAAAACGCCCCAAAAATGCACATTTTGTGACGTTTTTTAGAAACGTGCGTAAAACGTCACTAAAATGCATATTCAGAAAACATGTACAAAAAGTCACAAAAATGCACATGCTTCGACATTTTTTGGAAACGAGTATAAAACATCACCTAAATGCACATTCTGTGACATTTTTTGGAAACCTATATAAAACGTCATGAAAATGCGCATTGAAAAAACGTGCATAAAACGTCACAAAAATGCACTTTTGTGACATTTTTTGGAAACATGCGTCAAACGTGACGAAAATGTGCATAAATGCACATTGTATGACGTTTTTTAGAGATGTGCGTAAAATGTGACAAAAATTCACATTCAAAAAATGGGCATAAAAGGTCGCAAAATGCACATTTTGTGATTTTTTTAGAAATGTATATAAAATGTCACGAAAATGTACATTCAAAAAACGTGCCCAAAACGTCACAAAATTGCACATTCTGTGATGTTTTTTAGAAATGCACATAAAATGTCACAAAAATGCGCATTCTGTGATGTTTTTTGGACACGTGCATAAAAGGTCATGAAAATGTACATTCAAAAAATGTGCATAAAACGTCACGAAAATGCACATTCTGTGACTTTTTTGGAAACATGCATAAAACGTCGCAAAAAATGCACATTTTATGACATTTTTTGGAAACATGCATAAAACGCCCTGAAAATGCACATTCAAAAAGGTGCATAAAATGTCACGAAAATGTACATTCAAAAAACGTGCATAAAACATGATGAAAATGTACATTCAAAAAATCTACATAAAACATCACAAAAATTCACATTCTGTGACATTTTTTGGAAACATCATGAAAATGAACATTAAAAAAATGCATGAAACGTCACGAAAATCACATTCTGTGACGTTTTTTGGAAACGTTCGCAAAACATGCACAAAAATCCACGAAAATGCACAATAAAAAATGTGCATAAAACGTCGCAAAAATGCACATTTTGCGACCTTTTTTGGAACCATGTGTTTTTTGACATTTTTTGGAAATGTGCATAAAATGTCACGAAAATGCACAATCAAAAAATGTGCACAAAACGTTGCAAAAATGCACATTCTTCGACCTTCTTTGGAAACGTGAATAAAAAGTCACAAAAGTTACATTCTGTGACATTTTTTAGAAACATGCATAAAACGTTACGAAAATGCACATTTTGTGATGTTTTTTGAAAACCTGCATAAAACGTCACGAAAATGCACATTCTGCGACATTTTTTGGAAACGTGCACCAAATGTCACGAAAATGCACATTCAAAAAAAGTGGGTAAAATGTCACGAAAATGCACTTTCAAAATATGTGCGTAAAACGTAACAGAAATAGACATTCTGTGGCATTTTTTAGAAACGCGCATAAAATGTCACGAAATTTCACATTCAAGAAACGTGCATAAAACGTCACAAAAATGCACATTCTTTGATGTCTTTCATAAACGTACAAAAAACTTCACAAAAATGTACATTCTGTGACATTTTTTGGAAACATGTATAAAATGACACGAAAATGCACATTCGAAAAAGTGCTTAAAACGCCGTTAAAATGCACATTCTGCGACATTCTTTGGAAATGTGCATAAAAGGTCACATTCAAAAAACGTGCATAAAATATCACGAAATTGCAAATTCTGTGACATTTTTTGGAAACTTTCATAAAACGTCACAAAAAATGCACATTCTGTAACTTTTTTTGGAAACGTGCACAAAAAGTCACGAAAATACACATTCAAAAAGCTTGTAAAAAATGTCACGAAAAGTCACGTTCTGCGACGTTTTTTGGAAACGTGCGTAAAACGTCATGAAAATGCATATTCTGTGACTTTTTTTGGAAATGTGCATAAAACGTCACGAAAATGAAAATTTTTGCGACTTTTTTTGGAAACGTCCATAAAATTTCACGAAAATGCACATTCTGTGACGTTCAAAAGATGCGCATAAAATGTCACGAAAATGAACATTCAAATGTAAAGAAAATGTACATTCTGGTACTTTTTTTGAAAACATGCATAAAATGTCACAAAAATGCACAGTTTGTGACATTTTTTGGAAACGTGCATAAAACGTCACGAGAATACACAATCAAAAAATATGCATAAAATGTCAAAAAATGTACATTATGTGACGTTATTTACAAACGTGCATAAAACGCTACGAAAATGCACATTCTGTGACGTTTTTTAGAAACGTGCATAAAACGTTCCAAAAAAGCACATTCTGTGACATTTTTAGGAAAAGTGCATAAAATGTCGCAAAAATGCACATCCAAAAAACGTCCATAAAATGTCACGAAAATGCACATTAAAAAAGTGCATAAAACATCCCAAAAATGCACATTCTGTGACTTTTTTTGAATCATGCCTAAAACATCATAAAAATGCACATTCTGTGACAATTTTTGGAAACGTGCAAAAAACATCACGAAAATGTTATCTCAAAAAATTGCAAAAAACGTCACAAAAATGCACATTTTGTGACGTTTTTTGGGAACATGCATAAAACGACAAGAACATGTACGCTCAAAAAACCTGCATAAAACGTAACAAAAATGTAAATTCTGTGACATTTTTTGGAAACGTGCATAAAAAGTCACCAAAATGCACATTGAAAAATCGTGCATAAAACATCACAAAATTGCACCATCTGTGACATTTTGTGGAAACATGCGTAAAGCCTCACAAAAATGCACACTCTGTGACATTTTTTGGAAACGTGCAAAAAATCTCAAAAAAATGCACAATAAAAAAATGTACATAAAATGTCACAGAAATGCACATTTTGCGACATTTTTTGGAAACATGGATAAAAGGTCATCAAAATGCACATTCGAAAAATGTGCATAAAATGTCACAAAACTGTACATTCTGTGACTTTTTTGGAAACGTGCACAAAACGTCACAAAAATACACATTATGTGACATTTCTTGGAAACATGCGTAAAACCTCACGAAAATGCACATTCAAAAAAGTCGCATAAAACTTCACAAAAATGCACATTCTATGACATTTTTTGGAAACGTGCATAAAACCTCACGAAAATGCACAATAAAAAAATGTGCATAAAACGTCACAAAAATGCACATTTTGTGGCATTTTTTGGAAACGTGCATAAAAGGTCATGAAAATGCACATT
>JANKYF010190997.1:0-11364 GCA_029829435.1 Erythroxylum hondense | reverse complement strand
AGTCCGTGAGGAGCTCCATGGCCACTAGCGGGCAGCCGGGAGAAGGCTATAATTTGACAGGTGCACCTATCACACATGAGGGACCACCACAAACCCAAACAAACATGCATATCACATAATTCACATAATTCATGATCATTAGCCTAAAATGGCAAAATCATTTTCACATAATCGCTGAAATCGTCCATTCGGATCTTTTTCTCTTGACAAACCATTTCACACATAATTTCACAAAGTCTTTACATTCAAAGCATTTCATATAAGTTTAAACTATTACAAGAGCAATTCATTTAAAATTTGGAAACCATTAGAAAGCATTACATGACATTTATTTCAAAACAATTAAATAACTTATTAACTCAACTATTAAATTATCACCCACCTTAATCCTTTAGCTTTGCAATTAGTCAATTGACCTTGCTTCTAGCTCTAATAACCTCTCTTCACCTTCATTAAGCAATAATAACCCAATTAACATGTGATAACCCAAATTAAACATTTCTAGGAGAGGAAAGCATGGAGAAAAGCCTATCTAACTTTACCCATACCTAACTTAAGCTAGTTTCACTAAAACCCATCCATAATTCTAAAAGAAATCATATTTCTCTTACCTTGTGGAGAGACCCACGAAAATCCCCTCTCTCTTGGCTTCTCATGGAAGCTTGATCCTTCTTCTTTCCTTTTTCCTTCTCCTTTCTAAGACAAGATGAAATTAAGGCTCTAACCTTTCTTCTTCTCCCTTCTTCTTCTTCTTCTTCTTCTTCTTCTTTGCCGAAATTTCCCTATCTCCTTCTAGAAATTTCGTGACTTTCCCTCCTAAGCCTTAACACATGTCTTTTAACTTAAACACCTAAGCTCACCCTCTCCAAAACTACGTAGTTTTGGCCATCCCTTTATAAAACTTAACAATTTCCTATTGCTTTCTCTTAACCCACGCAACCCATCACTTTCTTCAATTATTTCTCATTTTTAATGACTACTTAAAGATTAAAGAGCCCTTCCTTATTAGCCTTTAACCTTAATAACATATGCTATCTTCCTAAATCGCCCTCAAGTCATCTTATTCCTTTCAATTTCTAACGACTAATTCAACTCTAATTTAAACTTAATCCATCATTTAATTTTCATTTCTTAAGAGCTAAAACCTCAAAATAATTTGGACAATACTTCAAAATAATTTTAGACATGCTTAAATAAAAAAAATCAGGGGCCAACATTTCTCCCCCTCTTAAAAGGATTTCGTCCTCGAAATTCATACTTAAGCAAATGCCAAGCAATACTATTTCTTCACTTATGTCTTCCAAATAATCCTAGTCATTCTCCTATTCAAATTTCTCACCACACATATTCATAATGTTTTTCATCTCTTATCTCAAATACCATCCATATCATATCTAAACACCAATATTTCTTATCAAATTGATTAAGAGTGGAGGATGCTCCTCCGTTTCTCATTTAACTTCATCACTCAAAAGATAATATTCAGTAGACTCATTCGGTATTTCAATTCGTTATTTGATCATTTATTTTTTTAACTAGTTCCTCCTTATGCTTCAGATCACTCACAGAAAAAAAAAATTCCACTTCTTGTGTCGATAACACTATAATCTTATCACATCAATATTTCCTTAATATACTCACGTATACCATATTTTGAATCCTTTTGTCAGTAACATTAACTCATAATACTTTCATAGGAACCAATTCATAGCGGCTTAGCGAATTCTTTTTCCTAACTTGAGCGCACCTGAGCAAGGTGATACCTTTAGAGACAAATCAATTTTCACTTAATAATTCACATCACTTTAGTCTCAGTCCATGTAATTCTTATGTCAATTTCCTGTATTCCATATCTTTGCTGTGAAATCCACCTAATTTATTTATCTTTCCTGATCACTTAATTTCTAATATCTCTTCAATCGATATCACATTCAATCATTCTTAAACCTTACTCATCATAATACAAAAGCGACAACTCTGTCTATCTTCTAACTCCTCATGCCGTATTCTATTGAAAACACTATGACAATGATTTTGATGCTTAACGTCAAATAGGACTATACATTAATCTCATGTTCCTACAAACTCTGAACTATAAACTTTAAGCATATCTCGATAGTTAAAATCGTCAACAATTCAAACTTTCAGTCACTTGACATATTTCTTCTAGGATGTATAGCTTAAATCACCATTAATTTTCTCGCAGTCTCTTTGCGTAATCATCTTTCCGTTATGCATACTTCTCAATCACCCAGTACCATGATTCCTACTCAAACTCAAAATTCATACTCATTTCCAATTTCTTAGTAAGATTCACAATTGCTGAATCTTCAATTTGGGCTTAGTTCATATGAACTGATCTAAACTTTCATTGCCTAAACATTTTGCCTAAAATTCAATTCCACATTCTACACTCTTTACTGTACTAGATTTCATAACCGTAATATCCAAATTTATGATACAGTGCTATTAATTTATCTATTTAATGCATCTGATCATAACACTAACTTTACCAGTATAGCACTCACTTATACAATTATAATCCTTCAAATAACTCTATCTATTGCCTCAGTCTCATATTCAATTCTTTCAACTCAAGCATCTTTATTGATTTCACATACTTCTTATCTACTCACCCTATATGCTTCTTCTCATTCAAACTTGACACTCATATCTGTTTTCAATCTCACAACCTCTTATTCCTTAATTTGAGGGAAACCAAACCCTCTATTCTATGCTTTCTTTTGTATTAGTTCTAATAACCTCCATATCACATTTCTACTTAAGGCATCTGATATACCACCTAGCTTCACTTGGACTTTCTCGCTAGAACAATCTTAGCCTTTCTGTATTTATAGCAATCTCCTGCGTCTTATTACTACTTCTCCCAATTCATCGATTGTCCCAAACTTTTACGATCTGCACTTGCATATTTATATTGGAGATATTTCTGTACATACACTGTTTTCAAACTTTCAAAATCCTCGTTAATGTAGCAGTTCTCAATCATGTATCAAAATAGTCAACTCATAGGACTTCAATTGTCTCCATACATATGAAATCAATTTGTTACGCTGCATTTGATTCCAACCTACTGTCTTATACCACATCAGTGCATACTATAAAATCTCCCAATCTCTATGATATAATTTACCTCAGCATAGTTCCCTCACAATTTTCTTTACGCACGTTACTCATACGCTTTACACATTTTTCTCCACGTATTTAAACTATTTTTCTCAATTCTTCGAATGTCTTTGGTATACCTTCGAATCTTGAATCTCCTTAGTCTCCAATACCATAGTGCGATGAGGCATTTGTTAACTCAAGCAATTATTATCAAATTTCATATGCCTTCTTGATTAGTCCTCGTGATTCCTTACATAACTGATCTTTAATGAGGTACATTGTCTCACTTTCTTTTCAATTGCCTACTAGACTTTCTTCTGCGAAGTCCCTGAATTTCCTCAAATTTCACTTGGACTTATTCTCATGAGTGTTCATTTATACTACTCTAGCCACACATTGAAATTTTCTTTGAAGCATATTTAACTTCTTGATTTTAAAAACATTCATCAAGGCAGATTTGTATCTCCCGAACATACTTACACAGGATATAACATGAACCTATATACTCCTCATATTCGAAATCAATATATCCTCAAGATACTTTCACATAATGTAACTTGAATGTACATACTCCTCATACTAGCAAATTCGTGTCTCCATAGATTTAAAAATCCACTCATATGACCCCCTTTACATCAATTAAAATACATACTCCTTCATGTTCAGTTCATTCATTTATCATCCTTAATATAAAGTATCTAATCTGCTTATTCTCACTTTACAATTTTTTTTTGAAAAGAGGGTTTCTTGCTACCATCGTCCATACTCTTAATGCCATCTTGATCAATCACTTATTACCAACTAGTCGTAATACCACGGGAAGACAAATTTCTATCTTCCTCTCAAGATCATAATGTTCAAAACACTCAAAACCCAAAGGAGTAAAGAACATACTAATTGTCACACATGCTTGGGTAGCGTCATCAAAATCATCCTATGTTGACCACTTAACTTAACCCAAACGTGTTATGTAAATAATATAAAATGGCATGTAAAATATACTATAATTTTTACTTATCACCTCATAATTAATTATCTTGATTTGTCAAATGTTCAATGATGCAACATCTTTCTAACTACAAAATCTTATAATAATTAACAAGTCTTAACCTCTAAACAAAGGATTATGGCCTTCATCATAAAAGATCTAGAGCATAAAATTTAAAAAATATAATGAAATAATTTAATATAAACCAATCTATCTTTTATAAATCATGGTCTAGTCTAGCTGTAGCTAGTTGGTTTTGTTTATGGAGATTATTCATATATACCTTCTTTTAGCGATCACTCCAATTTTGGACCTTAAAAGTGGTTTAAGAAAAAAAAGGTAACTTGACTTTTATAAGAAAAGGAATTTGAGGATGTTACGATGGAAATAAGAAACTTGTAATTCTTTATATAAGAACTATTTGCTCTTATGATATTAAAATTGGTGTAGATATATAAATATTATTTATAAAAGATGCATTTCTAAATAAAGATGGCAAGAAAATGAAATTATTTTTCAAATCCTTTTACAAGAAAAAGATTAAAAATATCATCAAAATAAATAAGGTTATTGTATGCCTGTTAGTTTTTATCTTAACTCTTCAACTCTCTTTTTCTTTCTCTATTACAACTCAAGACTCCACTGTTCACACACACCTTGTTACAATAATTATCTCTTCTCCATTGTCTTTTTGATCATTGTAATGGTTGCTGACAAACCAAATTGAATATCACTATTGGTTTTTTATTTGGTTTACAATGTGTTTTTTCGTGTTCAATTGAAGGAATAAATCACATTTAATAAGAAAATAAAATCTAAGAAGGAAGAAGAAGACACATAAAGGAAGAATTGCAACAAATTAGAGAGAGAAAGAGAGAGAATAATAACTTTATGATATGTTGCTCATTCTCATATTGGTTACAAAAATTCTAATATATGGAACATATGTATTACATAGACACATGTTTGAGTGGTTATGTTAAGGTTTTATTAAATGGTGTGTCTTAGATATCAACTTAGTTAAGCTGTGTCATTGTCTCATCACATAACTCCTTTAAATTTATTGAGCGCATCAATTTGTTATCATTTTATTTTGTAACAATGCCCCTCACCCTCCCCAATTTAACTTTTGGGAATCGATTATGAAGCTCAAACAAGCATTTCCATGTAACATGATCATTTCTACCATCTGACCATTGTACTAGCTCTTAGGCCGCTAGCCTATTGTTCTTTTTGCTAATATTGCTACTGGAAGATGCTTTATAGTAGCGAGCTTAGGCAGAAGTTCAGTGAAGATTCTTTTTTACTCCATGTGAGTTTTTTTAAGTTAGGACATATGAAAGACATAATGTATGGTTGTTAATTTAGGTAATGTTAATTTGTAAGCTACCCTTCCCACATGCTTCAAGATCTTATATGGATCATAACAAAGGTGACAACTTGTGATTTATTTTCCTTTATAGTGAATGTTGCTTATAAGGCTATAACTTAAGTAAGACCCAATCACCCACTTCAAATTACATATTCACTATCTTTTTTTCCACCTACTATTTCATTCTATTATAGGCCCTTTGCAAATGAAACTTCGTTATTCCAAAGGCTATCTCACTGTGTCTTAATGCCTAATTTATCATCACTACATTGGAGTCTCCTGTGAAATATAGAATATGATTAGTAGAGAGTAACGTATAAAACCTAAAATGGGTGGATCTTATAATCAAATAGTAGGTGATGTTATACCTCCATTCTACCAGGGAACCCAATCACTTCACTTGTGAGGAGTTTCTCTGTACAAAAATCTTAGATAAGTTTATAAAAATCTTGTTAATTGTCGCTAATTATGCACTCAATTGGGGTGACAGTTTGTTGAGTATCTCAAGCTTACCCCTTATAATTTGAATAATTCTTGCCATAACTAACTAAAAATGTTGGGATCTCTATCACTCATAAGGACTTCAAGCATCCTATACAGTTTAAAGACATGATTATAATGCTTTCAACTGAGTAAGAGTGCTTAACCAAAATGAAATGAAAGTATTTAGAGAACAAATTAACACTACCAGAATTGTTAAGTTCCCCTTAGATACCAAAAGGCCCTTAATAATCCAAGATACATAGATGTGTCGTACATACTTTTTTGACAAGCAATAAACTTCTTGATGTGATTTTAAATGTCTTTAACCAGTTCTTTCCAATAGAATAATTTTGTAGGGTTTTGGTAGTTGCCAACACCTCGTAGTGACCACTTGTTGCTTCATTATGACCGATCTTAATCAATTTATCCCTGAGTTGAGCATTGAACCCAACTACCAGCCTTCCCTTCCATCATAATAGTCCATTCCTCCATTTATAAGCTTTTGACCTCACCTCCTCTACTACTAGCTTTTTGATTAAATCCTACACTGTAAAGTCCTCCTTCTAGCTCATTTTAATTTCTTCTATTAAGTATGCATCACTTACGATATATACATCACTATAATTCAAAGCTAGTGAGTTTGGATAGAGCATCCATTGCCATTTTCTCCTTTCCACTCTTGCAATGAACCTCAAAGTCATATTTCAAAAGTTTAGGTAGCTAGGTTTATTGAAATGGTGTGGTAATGTGTTGCTCTAGCAAATATGTAAGACTTATTTGATCAGTTTAAATGATGAAGGGTTTTATATTGAGATTGATGCCATTGGTTTATAACTTTTATCAAAACTAAGAATTCCTTTCATATGTTGATAAACCTTGGTGCCTTGTAGCTAGAACCTTATTAAAAAGCGTTATGACATGGTTCTTTTATTGCAACATTGCTCCTTTGCCCGATCCACTCACATCCTCATCCACCCTAAAAGGTTTGTAAAATTTGAAAGGGCCAGGGTAAGTTCTCAAAAACTTCCTACCCCTTTTATTGGCAATCACAATTCGAAGTATGTGATTTCTTCAACAATTTCATTAAGTGGCAAGCAATCTTTCTAGACCCTACCTTTAAGTGCCAAGGAAACTCCTCAATTCCTTGAGGTTTATAGTTTTGGGTAACCCTAAAATGGTTCGTACCTTTTTTGTGTTTGTCACTCCTCCTTTTTGAAAAATTGAATACTCTAAGTATTCCACTTGCCTTGCCCTTAATATATGTTTGCTGCCTTGAATAAACAACTAGTTTTCCTAAAATGTCTCCATTGCCTTATTGAAATACTCCACATACAACTAGAAGGAATGATTATATACGAGTATATCATCAAAAAACACTTCAATGAAGTGCCTAAGGAAGGGTTTAAAGATCTCATTTTTTAAGTGTTGAAATGTGGATGTTGCATTGGTTAATCTAAAGGACATGACAAGGAACTCATAATGCTCTTCATGAGTTTTGAAATTCGTCTTCCAAATATCCTTAAGTTACATTTGAACCTAGTGGTAACATAACCTTAAATCTAACTTCGAGAACTAATTAGATTCATGTAACTTATCCTGGAGCTCTTTAATCAAAAGGAAATAATATTTTTATCCTTGATCATATGCTTGTTAAGCTCTTTATAATCAATACATATGCCTTATAAATTATCCTTCTTATCGACTATAACTGCTAGTGAAGCAAATGATCCTAAGTTATGCCTTATAAACTCTTGGTTCATCATCTTCCTAATGGATTGCTTTATAATTCCTTTTTGCACCCTTGAGTATAGGTATAAACCAATGTTAATAACTTGTATATCTCAAATGGATATGGTGATTGTGGCTTCTATTGGGTGGTAACTGGGTTGGTTCTTTAAACACCATAGTATACTTAAATAAAGCCTTATTGATTTCACCAGAAGTGCTCTACTGGTTTTCTTTAATATCCAACTACTTCAATTAACATTCTATAGGATAAGTTAACTGCATCATATTGAGCTACCCTTTATTGAAATGCTTAAGGACCATGTGGAATTATCTAAAAGAAACTACCTTAGACCATCTACTTGGGTTACCATGTAGGGTCTCCAATTTTCCTTCCCATCTAAACATCATTATTCTGTTTTTAAAATTACATATAACATCGTCTAACCTTATCAGCCATTACACCCCTAGTATAATGTCATATCCTCCAAATCCAACACTAAGGTGTTCATTGTGAACTGCAATCCTTGCATGCTTCATGTAAAGTTCATGCAACATTGATTATATTTCAACGTTAATCTTCCCAACTACAATATGGAGCAGACTGACGTTTTTAACATTGTATTTTTCTCTTTTTAATCACTAAAGCACCCACAAAATTTTAGGTTTTGTCATTGTTTATCAATATATAGATCATCCTTTTCTAATAAACTCTTAAACCTCTCATCTACTTGAATTCCCATTCTCCTTCCATTCCCATCATTGCTTATAAGGATACATTTGGGAAGATAGGTTATGCACTTTATTTATTAACTCGGTCTTCATCCATCCTCTGGGCTACATCTGAGACATTATCGTCCCCTTCCACTAAATATAGTTGAAATTGCCTTGTCCTGCATTTGTGGCCTAGGACATATTTCTTGTCACAACAGAGTCCTTTGGGACTTTGGTCATTGAATTCTTCACTACTAATATGCTTTGGTGCCTTATTAGTTCTTAATTATATGGATTATGTTTGAGTAATTAAAGTAGGAAATAATCCATCATGTAGAAAGAAATAGTAAAGAGAAAATGAATAAATGAATTCTCTATTTCTTGTATGTAAAATTGAATGTATGTAAAAGTATTTATATACAATTAGGCTAACTAAATATCCCTAATTTTATGCTACACAATCGTATCAATTAGCTAGAAACAAGGATCAATCAACTATAATTAAAGATAAGATAGAGTATATCTTATAATGATAAGATGATAATATCATTGTTAATGCCCACCCTTAAACTTAATGTGTCACAGAAGATGAGAGCTTGAGTTTTGAAACTAGATTTGCAAAGCGCCAAGGTAGATGAGACTTTGTAAAGATGTTAATAATATGAGATTGTGAGTTGTATGGTCCCTTAGAGAACATGGTGTCAAACAAGATGACAATTAATCTCGATGCGTTTTATCTGTTCACGAAAGACATCATTATGAACAATTTGTATATCACTATAGTTATAATAATAAAGAGGAAGTGCAAAAGAGAAAGGTACACCCATATCTTGAAGCAACCATCGTAATTAAAAGAGTTCAAAGGTGGTATCAACATGATTTATGTATTTAACTTTTTCACTAGATCAAGAAATAATTATTTGTTTATTATTGTGCCAAGAAATGAGAGACGTGCCAAAAAGAAATAATAACTAGTGGTGGATAGATAGTCTATTGGATCCCTAGTCGAATCAACATCAGAATAGGCTTATAGCTCTAATGGGAAAGAATAGTGGAAAAGAAAACCATAAACATAGAGTACCTCAGACATTACTTAATAAACGAATAACAACATAAAAGTGAGTTGTATGAGGTGCGGGCATGAATTGACTCACAATATGTAATATGAGCAATATCTAGACAAGAGATAATAAAATAGATAAGACTGCTAAATAATTGTCAATAAAAAGGTACCATTAATAATTATACTCCCATTAGTAGCAGAAAGGCTATCATTAAAGTCAAGTGGAGTGCTAGATGTCTTAGTATCAGTGATGCCAGCTCAAGAGATGAGATAAGTAACATACTTTGCTTGTGATTTAGTTGGTATCCAAATTCTTCTAACAATACCTCAAGACCCAAAAATTAGCTTAGATTACTTAAGTATTTCATCTCAAACTGTTGATGGAGAAAGAATTTAAGGGCAGATATACCATATATGTCATCGCCAATTATTATCATATCAACCACATAAAAAAGGAGAAGAGTGTATGCTTGATCTAGTTTTTGAAGAACAAGGCATGATCATAAGACTTGGATTTGATGCCAAGTTTTCCAATAGTGGAGTTAAATTTTGTAAACCAAGCTCAAGGAACTTGTTTTAATTCATACAAGGCTTTAAAGAGATAATAAACCTTATTGGGAGAATGATCATACCCCATAGGAGGTTTCATGTACACTTCTCTATAAGATCTCCATTAAGGAAGACATTCTTGAAATCTATTTGGAATAGCTGCCATCTTTTAGTAACAGTAACAACAATGAGATTGCGTAATAAGGTTAATTGGGCTACAAGAGCAATAATCAATGCTATATTTTAGTAATAAGGTGAGCTTTATATCTTACCATTGATCCATTTGTGTAATTAATTGCCTATATTTCTTCTTCTATTGCTTGCAAACATAAAGGATTAGAGTTGGCCTTGCAATATGTGCAAGGTTTATATAGAGAGATAATAGTGGAATAAAAATGAAAATCATCGAGAAAAAAAAAGGGTTAGGTTACATGGTCAGTCCAACGAAGCATGGGTGGTGGAGGGAGATGTTCTCATAAGGGATGGTCATATGGTGGATTCAGTGGATCCATAACTGGAGAAGATGCAGTGGGATCAAGTGTAAGTAGAGTTAAACTGCAAAGGCTATTGAGAGAACATGTAGAAGAAATGTTAGGAAAAATATATATAGTAGGATTGGAGAAGAATTGATGTGGGGGTTCATTGAGTCAAATTTTTGAGAGAGTTGAAAACATCTTATGTTCCTAGAAGGTTACATGAGGAGAGATACGAAATCCTTGTGATAAGGGATCCTAACATCTGTACCTTTTGTGTTATATACCATATCATAGAAGACAACATACTAGTGCTGTTGATTTTAGTCATGAGATTATAAGAGAACAAAATAAGCACAACCAAAAACTTTGAGAGCTTGGTAATTAGGCTTATGATTAAACAAACATTCATGTTGTTTGTGGTAGGAGAAAGGATACAATTTATATTGTATACAACAGTAAGAATTGCTTCTCCCCAAAAGGTTTTTTTTGGAAAAAGAAGAAGATATAAGGAGGGCTCGAACAGTATCAAAGATGTGTCTATGTTTTCATTTTGCTCGACCACTTGCTGAGAGATACTTGGACAATATCTTTGGATAATAGTACCTTATTAGGCAAGAAATTGAGTGAAATTTGTCTGTCTCTATTCCATGTGTTGGACCCCAAATTTGTTTTCATGATGTTATTAAGTATGAATTATGTTAGTTGTATGAATTATGACATAATTTGATTTTTAATAGAAGTGTTAGTAGAAAATTAAGGTTGAATTGAGAATTAGCATGGAATAAGTAGAAATAAAGGAACAAAAGTGTTTAAGGGCAAAATGGGCAAGTTACTTAAGTTGGGATGGTTTAGGCTTAACCAAGAG
>JANKYF010190955.1:0-11374 GCA_029829435.1 Erythroxylum hondense | reverse complement strand
TATAAAAAATTAATAATTTGAATCATTATATATAAAAAGTAAAATATCATTAAATTATGCCAATAAAAAGGAATATTCTTCATATACAATATTTTAATTACAACCTTAACAATTCTTATAGACAAAATATAAAATACAAAGGTCAATTTACAAATTATAAATTCTAAGATTAAAAACAATTACAACGTAACTTGGACGACTAACTAGAGTTGTCTATGTCAATTAGATCAACTTCATTTCTCAACCATCATATAAGAGGGGAGAACCTGTCCGAAAACTTATCTCTACAATTAGTCAACAACAATGTAGTCCAGTCAATCTTTGACTATATTACTGAGGGGATTATATAGCTTTTCACTGACAACACTTCCATTAACACCAGCATTCTTGGCAATTAATTTAAAGGGATAAAGCTCTCTTTAAAATGTCTGCTCCAACCTGTTATCAAAAACAAACAATTTAAAGAACTCTCTAATTGATGAAGGGACAAAACCAAACAAGTTAGAAGCCTTTGAATGCACTTGCAGATCTCGACGATGTATTATAAGCAATCACCTTTTCCTCATCATTCTCGAGGATTGCCTTGATTGCATCCACCTTTAAAGCAAGTCTACAATTTCAAACATCATGAGCAAACCATCATGACCATATTCAGTGATATACACATGGAGACCAATAAGAAATATATGCTAGTGATATTTTATTTGAGGAAAAGCAACATAATCCTACCTTAATAAGGTTCCTAATCTAAGCTACTCTCTTGTTTATAGATTCCTAGGTGCTGCCATCTCCCATAATTGTAGTTGCATCCTTAGTAAGAACAACTTTAGAACTATGATCCAAATCCCACTCATCAGCTTTCTCCTAAGAAAGCCCCACCTCATCTCGGATGACAATCCCTATAATCAAGCAAAATATACATCTTAGCATCAGTAGCTGAAAGAGTAGAATCCTTATAAACAAAATCAGCAATAAATACCAGTATGGAAACAAAGGAAAGATATAAAAATAAGTTTGTGCTGACCTCTAGTCAGAATAGCAATGTTATCAAGATACTGACTCTTTCTCTCTCCAAAACCAGGAGCTGAGAATTACAATCTTAAAAAAACCCCTTAGCTTATTTACAACATGAGTTGCTTGGGCCTTTTGCGCAATAGCCTAAGCAATTATAACAATGGGTTATCCACTTTTGATTGCATCCTCTAATACATTGATTAAGTCTCTTACGTTTGTTATTTTCTTGTCAACCAGAAGCAACTGTAGACAAAATGTTAGAACCAATAAGGAGAAATTAACTTCAGTTCATGTTATTTTGAATATGACATACCTTGTAGTTCTCATATTTAACTGCCATTTTCTCACTATCCATTACAAATTAAGGTGAGATGTAGCCACAATCAAATTGCATCCTTTCAACAACATATAAGCTGTTGTCAACACTTTTCCCCTCCCCTCCCCTCTTTAAGGGTAACCACTCCCTTACGACCCACCTTGCTTAATGCCCCAGCTATCATATTCTTGACTTCATAGCTGTTACCTACACTAACAACAGCTATATCTGTAAGTTCACTGTCATCAATCTGGAATATCATCAAAGTTACATATCATTTCTTTCCATTAAACACAAACACAAAATTATCTGATGAATCACATTATACATGAAAGAAAAAAAGGACATTTGCTTTACCTCTTTTGACATTGACCTCATTTAAGTCACTAAAGCCTTTGAGGTTTTCTCAATGCCTCTAGTAATTAGCACAGGGTTTGCACCAGCAGCTACCGTCTTCGAATTCAAATTCAGTATTAGGATTACCAATAATATGTCAAGGTCCTCAGAGAAAGGACTAGCATGAATAATAATACAAACCTTGACACCTTCTGCAATGAGACCTTGAGCAAGCACCACTCATGTTGTAGTTCCATCCCTAGCCAAGTCATTTGTCTTTTCAGTTGCTTGTCTCACTAACTTTACACTAATGTTCTCAACTGGATCCTCTAATTCAACCTGAGAATTTGCACCAAATTAGTCATTACATTTATGTCTTTAACCCATTAAAAAAAAGAGATGGCATAAGTGCGAAAATGGAACTTCCAAGAATGTTGTTGTCTCGTTCCCTAGCTTAGGCATTTTGCAAAACCACAAAGGAAGAAGCCTTTTGTAGAAAAATAAGCAAGAAAACAAAATAATGAAAAACATTTATGTATTTAAACACCAAGAAGATAAATCTGAGCATCAATTTTAGACCAACTTTTAGTTAAAGAGAAATCATTAGTCTACAATTTGTTGAGACGAATCAACAATGGTTGGATATCTTCACCAAATCTTTGTGTGAAGATAGATTCAAAGAAATCAGATGAAACTTGAATATGGTAATGCTAAATGATCATTCGTCTGACACGTCATGACCCAAACGATTTATACAAGAAGAAGATAAAAAATCGTAAGATTTTTAAGTAAATAGTAATGGTAGGTTATGAACGGTAACTTTTTAAGAGTATACATAAAAAGGAAATCTTCTCAAGATTCTAAAATACCTTTTACTCTAGAATTTTCTTAAAAAACTTTGAAACAGACTTGTTTAGTGCTCTCAACAAGGACGATTCAATACTCTGTTCTAAACTTCAAGTTTCTTTTGTTTCATATTCTTATTTTTAGAAACTAACCTCGCTACGTTAAGAGAAATACATTTGTGTGTTTAGTTTTTATTTGTTACAAATAAAAATGGAGAAATCTCTTATCTATAGGAGACACGTTGATTTCACCTATTTGAAGCAAAATCAGATGGACATTGAACCAGAAATTGAAGTAGTTGGCTGGAAAAATTTCTTCAACATTCGTGAAAAGGTCTATTTGAATGAGATATATGAGTTCTAGAAGAATGCAAAGGTGGTGGACAACACCTTAATATCAACGGTAGATGGGTTGTCAGTTATAGTCACACAAGATTCTATCGAAAAGGCTATTGGGTGTCCAAGTATTGGAACAAAGATGTTTAATAATACAAAATGGATTACTCAAGGTCGTGTAGATAAAGTGTACATCAATTGACAACTATATGGAAGTAGTGATCCAAGAGTCAAGAAGGCTTCGACCCTTGTTCTAAAGGCTAGGGTTCTACATTCACTGCTTTTCACTGTGTTCTACCAAGAATAGGCTCATAGGACGTGGTGACAATGAACGATGAACATTGTTTATTTCATCTACTTAATCACCAACCCATTAATCTTCTGAAATTAATTTTAAAGTACATGATGAAGTTTAAGGGAGATTCTAGCTCTTTACCTTATAATATGTTGTTGATAAGATTTTTTAGAGAATCTGGAATCTTACTTGATAGAGGTAATAGGGTAAAGATGGATGTGAAGAGTATTATTAATGCCACTACTATTCACAGAATGGGAATAAAGTTTGAAGATAAAGCGGATACAAGTTTTACACCAAAAGCAAAGTCTGAGGGGGAGCTTGTAGTTGGACAAAGTAGGAGTGAACATGTTACGTCTGAAAGAAAAACAAAACCTCAATTGACAGGAAGAACATCCGCAGAAGAAAAAGCTGAACAATCATCTGATGTGTTAATAAAAGCTAAGACGATTCTACAGAGAGAGGAAAGTCGGGTTCAACAATCAATACAACAAGTTTATTTAAATAGGAAGGCTGAGACGTTTCAATCAAAAAAATCCAAACAGTCTAGAAAGTTACCAAGATTATTGACCTTACGACAACAAGAACAGAAAAAGCAGAAAGGTTTGATTCTTGGTGGAGATTTTGAGAAGCAAGAAAAACGACAACAGCCTACCAGATCAATTCTCTCTATTTTGCAAAGTCAATCAGCAAAATTATGTGGAGAGATAGAGATAAAAAGGAAGTTAGTATTTGAGAGGAAGAAGCCTCAACAACAACTTTCTTTCAAACCGGCAGAAGAGCAAAAAAGATGAAGCTTAGTCAGAAAAAAGGTTTCTTCATTTGATGTTCAACAAAAGGCACAGACAGTTGAACACCAGTTGGTACCTTATAATCCTTCTCAGCCAATCAACAAAAAGGATTTGAAAATGAAGATTATAGAAGAATCAATGCTTGTTCAAAATAGAAGTTCAATTATTATCAGAGAACCTTTGAAGAAGACAGTCAAGGTACAAGTGGAGCCTATACCAATAAACAATCAGACAATACATCTTCTCAGTCATGAAGACAAAGACATATGGTATTCTACGAGATGAGAGGTCATAACCATATCTAATGAAGATTTCAAAGGATTGGTATACAATCTATCCAATTACGAGTGGAATATCAATAAAAATTATTCCAGATATACAACCAAGATGTTCAATCCCCATGATAAATGAAGAAAAAGGGAAGAAGAAGATATTTCCTGAAGGGCATAAAGATCTTACAGAAGAGCAAATTCATGTGGTTGTGAAGAACATAGATGAAGCCTGTAATGCAGCTCAACCTGTAGGTGTCTATGTATCACATCACATATCAAGGGCATCAGGGAGTCAATTTGGAGTTTCTACCAAAGATGAAAGTTTCAAGGTAGTTAGCATTGTGGCAGAAGGACGGTACATAAGTATCACGGTTGAAGGTATCAATTTCAACTTAGAAAACTTTGTGCATTTAATCATGCATTTCAGACCCTTAGGTTTCATAGTTCCAGTCAAAAATGTGTTACACCTTCTTAGGCAACCAATCCTAAAACTACCTAGACCTGATGATCTTGATCTCCCAGAAAGAAAACAAATCTTCAAACTACTCTCAATCAAAATCATAGAGTTATGCGTTTTATCTATAGGACCATCTGTTGTTGAAAACCTTCATCTACTTAATGAAATACAACAAGATCCTACTATTAATTGGAGTTCTTGAAACATTTCATCAATTGGATGAAAGCTAGTCACAAACAGAAGGAAGCTCAGGAAGCCTTAGTGAAAGATATTGAGGAAATTCATACTAAGGTTGATGAACTAAGTGACTCAGTGGGTGATCTTAATGAAGAAATAACAGTTCTACGTGTTTCTATTGAACAGACTTCAAGACGATCTGTACTGATATTCAACATATGTTTTATGAAATTCTGAATCGTCTACGATGAGCTATTTTTTTATTAATAACAAATAGGGGAGAAAAGAAGAAGAAAAGAAGAAAAGAAGAAGAAGAGAAGAAGAAGAGGAGAAAAGAGAAAAGTGAAAATATTAGAAAGTATTGTATATCCTTTGCATTTCTTGTATTTTTGCTCTGATTATTATTCATCTAAATATTATTTTATCTTCTAAAATTATGATTATTTGTTATTATCAAAAAGGAAGAGATTGTTAAGTCAAGAAGACTTCACTTCTATTAATTTTGTTGACAATTAAATAATAATAATCTTATAAGTGTGTGAATTGTTTTGATAAGTTTGTTAAGTGCGCAGAAAACAGTAAGTGGCACAAAGTCAAACTCAGAAGATATGCAAAGTCAAACCCAGAAGATGCGTAGTCAACACTAGAAGATATAGAACCAGAAGATGCGACGTGATCATAGAAGATACACGTGATCATAGAAGATACACGTCGACACCAGAAGAAGCGCGATACTAGAAGAAGCGATACTAGACGAAGCGACACCAGAAGAAGTATAATACCAGATGAAGAAGAAGGAAACTATTCTAAAACGTCAGTTAGTTGGAGTTAGTTACATGACTCAACTAATATTGGTTTTTAAAAGATTCAAGAGGTAGTTTCTCAAGAAGACAGTTGAAGACTTAGGCTATAAATACTAGTTCAAGTCTAAACTAAATAACATTTTTACAAGAAAGAAAATCTGATTGTACAATACTTAGAGAAATTCTGTATACAAGTTCGAAAGAAAAAGAGTGAATATATTTGTAACGTGAAGCTCAAAAATATGTTTCCTAGAGAGAGAAAGAAAGGCTAGAACCTAGAGAGGTCAAGAAAGAAGATAAACAATACTTTGTGAGAGAGACCTGAAGAGACTCTATAAGTGTAAAAAAATGCTTGTAAAGTTGATGAGCATAGTGAAATCTCAAATAAACTCTGAGGATTGGATGTAGCCCAAAGGTTAAAGGTGAACTAGTATAAAATCGCGACATCTATTCTCTAACTTTTATTTTTTAATTTTTTTGTTATTAGAAGAGTAAATAATAATTCTTGCGATTACATTACTCGTCAACTTTAGTAAAGTGTGTCTGTGATCATCTAAATTTGTAAAGAAATCCAAGAAATCCCTAAAGATTAATATCTTTGAAGATTTTATACAATTCAACCCTCTTCTTGTTTATTTTACATATTATACGTGATTTTAGGTTTTCCATTTTCTACCCTTTTTTTGTTTCCTCCCAATCTTTCCTTTTGTGACCATTTTAAAAAATCTTTAACTTTTTGCGGCAATTTTGAAAATTGTCACTAAATATTGACTTTTAGCAACGACTTTCAAAATCATAGCAAAAAAAAACATAACCAAATGTCTATATTGTTGTAGTGAGCTGCTCCTATGTAAGGACTTCAATCAACTGATCTAGAATATTAAATGTGTATGGAGACTTTCCCAATTTACAATCAAGTTCATCGTGCCTTCTAGTTAAGATGATGATAATGAAGCATTCATATTTCAGAGGAATGGTGGATGATGATAATGTGTCGCCCATGCAAGTGATGTCTTAAGGAGTTTCTCGAATAAGCTCAAACTTACCTTGTAAGATGGTGGGTGAAGAAGGTGAAGTGAAGCTTGGAAACATCCATCGTTTGCAGATATATGGTTCTTCCCCTAGACTCACTGTTGGTTCTTTGGTACGATGAAGCTCTGGATACCAACACGTAAGTACGAATTTGTGCATGCCTGAAATTATGCATGTCATCCACGTGTTTACCTAGTAGTTGTACACCGTTAATTTTTTTGTATTCTAACTCTGCCGAGTAGGCCAACTCACAAGTAATTTGTTTTGCTTAAAAGAGTTTGGTTCTTAATAGATTTGGACTTGGTAACTCATACTGTTATTTTATATTTTTAATTTAAAAAATATTATTTTAAAAAATTAACGGCACATGTGCTGTTCCATTGCGATATACTTAAGTCCATATAGTAACTACTATCAAATTGTACCAATTTTGTCCATATTCATAGAGTAACTACTACCAAATTGTATCAATTTTGTCTATATTTTCAATGGAAAGTTTAAAGTATAGACTTGGAACTTATTTTATGAGGTGGACTACAATAGACGTGAACAGATCCTCGTAATATTCTCTCCATATTCCTCCTATCCTATGAAATGGCCAATATTGTCTCATACCTAAACCAACTGCTACAAACATTTTCTTGGGTTCGAGTCTAAATCACCCTAAGATGGCTTCAACATTAATGTATTCAAAGATATTAGCGACAAGGTAAGTTAACATAACCTTGTTTTTCACATATAATACATTTCTTACATGAGTTTCCAGCATGCATTTGCTTGTATTTCACTGAAAAGTGCATTAGAGAAGATTTAGCACAAGCACAGAAGTGGAAATTTTGCAGCTTAAGTAATACCCGAGTCATATTAATGGCAGATAGTTTTCGGTTCTTTGAATGGGTCTTCCAACTGGCACTATGATAGAAGTTGTTTTCAACTTTCAGCAATCAATAGCTATTGTTTACATTTCAGGAACCAGCTAGACTTCGATGATATGAACTGATGATAATCACACTTATCTTGTTTTCACAACACGAAGTGCTGCTGTTGCTTCCTTGAAAAACAGAGCGGTAAAGTTTCTAGTCTTTGGCCTCTGACAAACTCTTCTTCATAAGAGTAAGGCTTACTTGCATGACAATCAATAGAATCAACCCGAGTTTGTGCTCGAGCAGAGGATGCATTTCTGCCTGGTCCAGTTTCTGACCAAAAGATTCTTTACTAGCAAGCTCAATTCTTCATTTGTCCTTGTATACCGAGTTCTTTCTTTGGTTATAGTCTACCCTTTAATCATTCTATCTTGTTAAGAAACAAATATAGATTGTACAGTGTGACCGGGGACGAAATATTGATCCCTCTTACCTCAAGTTCAATAATGGGGGTACTATAGTTGAGATAGGTTGATGATTGATTTCTTATGTATATATCGTTAATCTTCTCATGCTTTGGACATATAAGGGGAATAGAACAGTTTGTTGTATGAAATGAGCCAGCCTGCAGTATAACGGATAATTACTAATTTGTGTTTGATGTTTGATGTTCAAATGTTATCTCAAGTCATTGTATACCAATTGGTTTAGGTCTGAGATCCATATCTATGTAAATGAACCCTCTGCACTAAGAATCAATGATGTCAACACACTCAAAAGCAGGCAAACCAAACCCCCTTGTGGGGAATTTAGAGCAATATTCTTCCTTTCCCCTGTTCTGGTCACTGGCAGAGTTTCAGAATCCTTTCCACGCATATAGAACTTCATGGAAGATTTCAGCAATTAGATCCCTATCAGCACATTGCATGAAAGAGCTAAAACCATCTCGAATATCAAATATCTTCCCAAAATTCACAAGATAACGCATGCAACTGCTCTTCAGCCTTGGCAGTTGATATAAAGATGCAGTCTGCAACCTCTCAAGCACGTTTGCTGTGTCTATGTCTGTTCGTGAACCGCAAGTGCACGGTTGTCGAAGTGAGTAATAAATCGGTAAGAACTGAGTCGTGTTCACAGGGATTATGAGAAAATTTAATTTTACGCTAGCTAACGATATTTGAAATCTGGTTGGATGAAATTTTAGAAAATTAAAATTAATGTAAAGAAAAAATTTTCTTTTAAAAAAAGATTTTAACAATTTACCAATTAAATGTTTTAACGACAAGGATGAATAACTTTCTCTTAGGGAATGATATTTTTGTCAACCTTAATATTAAATTAGCTATTTTCCACAACTGAAATATTCTACCATTGTAGGTGAATTTTAAGAGTAAATAATCCCCTTTTTTCAAAGATGAATTAATTTATCCACCCTATACGTCACTTAGTAATCCCTTACTTAAGTTTTTCCTAGAGTTTCTTAAGTTCCAAAACTTCAATTTTCACCTACTAAGTTTCTTGGGTCTCCCAACTCACAAGAAAATCTTAGTCAAATTTTTCTTTAATCTTCTAGCAAAAACTCCCTTCTCCCAAAGGCGAATTTATACCAAGACATTTTCCAATAGTCCAAAGGAATAACAAATAAATCCAAGGAAAAATTAACAAGCATATGAATATTCAGTCATGGATTATAGCAAAACTTAATATTAAAGCATCATCAAAAATATCAAATCCCTAAGAGAAATTAAAGGTTTAGCCACAAATCATCATGCCAAATATTCCACAAACATACAACTTAAATAAACTCATGACGAATCAATTTAAAAATTGAAAACAAAACTCCAAATAAACAGCAAAATAAAATGAGCTCTCCCCTTTGTGAATTGTGCGTTGTTGCTTGGTGGCTAGTGTATGCGTTGGTGTTTTTAACGTCAATGGCCAATGGATCTTTGTATATGGTATAACCTTGGAAGCTAAGATTTTAGTGGAGAGTCCTTTTGCTGCATCAATTGAGAGGAAGCAATGGAGCCCTTGCGTCAGTGGAAAGTTTTTATATCATTGGCCAAGTGAGTCCCCTCCTTTTGTTCCTTCTCACGTTGGTGGGTCTCCTCTCAATTGAAAATCCAGCCTCTTGTTCTAGATGTAACGTTGGTCTTGGTGGGTGAGTAGAATGAGTGTTAGGGAGTTGGAAAATGTTAGTGGAAAGTGGCCCCCTGCGTCAATTTCCAACTTTGGTGTTTTGTGGTTAATTCCCCCAAGGTGGAGCCTCCCTGATGTGTTGTTTATAATATAAATGTGCTGCCAGCCCTTGTGCGTGATTGGAGTGTTAATCAGTGGATTTCTTTTGATTTGTGCGTGAATTTTCGTTGATGGAGCCTCCCATGTGTCAGCCTCGTGGTCTCTTTTCTTCACGCGTCAGTTGTCTTCATTTGCTGTGGAGTTTTCTTATGCTTTTCTTTAATTTTCTCCTGTTCCTAACGCATGCAGCTCCTCTCTTTCAAGTGATTTTGCTTGTTATATTTTCTCTTGTAGTCTAGCAGCCAACGTCCCTCTTTGTCCACGTCTCTCCATAGCGTGATTGGCTCTTGGCTGGTGCATAAATCCTGCTGTCTTCATCTCTGCTGCATGGGCTAGCTGTAGAATGAATTTTGACAGTGCATAGAAAATAAATGGCAATGATTTAGGAGCTCAAAATTTATCAATGTCTTCATCTTTGAGTTATCTTCGATACGAGACTTGAATCACTGGATTTCGACATCTGAGTCAAAAGTTATGGCCGAAACATCGTCGATAGGTCATTCTGGCTCTCCAACATATGACGTGAATTTTCGTTAATTTATTTCTCCTTCATTCCAGCTCTAAAAAATCTGCAATTGGTCCCAAAAAATTCTTCAATGAGTCAAGAATTTACATATAAAATTTCAGAATTTTTGGCTTAACCAATCTCGACATAAAAATCTCACAATGACTAGAGGTCAAGTCTGCCAGAAACTCAAAAACAATGCAATTCAAGTCTATTTGTTTCAATTATGCATTTTACGTCAATGGACCTCAAATAATGCTAAAACACGATAAACCAGCCATAGATGAATATAAAATGAATGCAAAAGACTATGAATTAAGTCCTAAACATATATGAAAATATGAGCGTATCACTATTAGTGGAGATTTTTTAGCTGATTTATTTCCTAAGTTTTCTATCAAGTTGTTAGCTAATAATGTTTGGTTTGTTAGCCTTTATAAGGCCAAGTTCTGTTTTTCAATAATATACGAAGCTTTCACAAATCAACTTAGTTTTCTTGCTCTGCTAAACACCTACAATATCAAACCAAAGACGTCGCTGTGCTTTTGCAAGCCAACGGCAAGGTGCTGGAGTCAAACACTTCCTCCTCCCACTTTGCTAAAGAACTAAAGCCCTAGGCGCTGGTTGCATTGCTATTTTAATCTTATCTTAGACTGCCTTTTGAAAAGGTTATGTTCTGAAGACCATCATAGATATGATTGTCAAACACGTGCTATTGCAGGTTTTATATCATTTGACTTGGGACATTTACAGAAACAGGAACACTCTGGCATATCAAGGACATTCTCAACACTTGTTTCAACACAATATTGTTGAGAATGTACTTGATGTGGACATAGAATCTAACTCATGCTTGCAACCTTTAATTTTTATTTCCACATGACACAATATATTGTGGCTTTTGTGGATGCTAGTGAGACAAGAATTGGCTTGACCTTTGAATTAAGAGATAGTCCACCGCATGTGGTTAGACATTCAGTTTTCAACTTTGTTTCCAGCTAACGATTATTTTCTGATGTTCTCTACATTGCTCG
>JANKYF010190918.1:0-11382 GCA_029829435.1 Erythroxylum hondense | reverse complement strand
ATTTGATCATAGGTAATTGCGACTGTAATTCCATCTAGAGTAGAAAAAAAACAACTGAATTCGTTATTGCTTTGTTTCAGCCATCTCTTTATAACTACAAAGCAATACAATTTATGAGTAATATTCTAATATAAGATATTCATGTAGGATGCCAAAAGTAAAATTCTTATATTAGGATAGAAACATAAAAATTCCAACTGTCTAAAAGCCTAGTTTTTTGGACAAATTTCAGAGTTCTGATTGACAAAGAAGTGCTTTTCTATTTCAGTTGATGGAAACATATAGTTGCTTTCATTGCATACAGTTATTGTATGTATATGTGTTTTATGTGGTTTTTTTTTTATAGATAGATATCTTAAACCTGTAATTTTTGTGAAGGGAATGTGTACATTGACCCTCTCAGCATCAGTTCCAGCACTTAGGCCAGCTGAATGTATTGGTTCACTGTGTCCTCCAGCAGCTGCAGCTCAATATTTGGTATTCTTCCTTGGGCTCTATCTAATTGCCCTCGGGACTGGTGGCATCAAACCATGTGTATCATCTTTTGGGGCTGATCAGTTTGATGATACTGATCCAAGGGAAAGGCGAAAGAAGGGATCATTCTTCAATTGGTTCTACTTTTCTATCAACATTGGTGCTCTTGTATCAAGTAGTTTGTTGGTGTATATTCAAGACAATGCTGGGTGGGGTTTAGGATTTGGAATTCCTGCATTGTTTATGGGCCTTGCCATTATGAGCTTCTTCTCAGGAACACCTCTTTATAGGTTTCAAAGACCAGGAGGCAGCCCTGTTACAAGGATGTGCCAGGTTTTGGTTGCTTCCTTTCATAAGAGAAATCTGGAGGTCCCTCAAGATTGTAGTCTCTTATATGAAACACAAGATAAAAACTCTGCAATTGAAGGAAGCAGGAAACTGGAGCACAGCGATGAACTGAAGTAAGATTCAAATATAATCTCATTATCCAAACATTCTGGCTTAACATATGCTATGTACATTTTGTAGCAAAAGAACTGTGTTGTCAAGTGCAATCCAGAGACATATGGGAGGTGTTCCCAATATCCAACAGTCCCATGCAAGGGTGTTTATCAGATTTAAAAGATGTTGAAAAGTGTCACATATGGCTTTCATGAAATATGCCTTTTGTTGCATTTTTCTCTATTATCAATGATGCTATTCATTTTCTATGTTGTTCTATCATCTCCTTATTATAGGGTGCCCTGTTAACTTGAAGAGGCAGAGGCCATTTTTACTTTCTGTAAATTGGAGACCATAAGATAATTGTGATCTTCTGTTGTGTCCGATATATTCCAGTCAAATAACTCTGAGAATTATCTGGTTTTTGTCTCAAACTAAATTTTCCTCTCATGGAACCAAATAGTAGGAATTATGCAATGTGATGTAATTCAAATGTTTTGAACAAATGAAATTAAATCTTTTTCAGGTGCCTTGATAAAGCTGCTGTGCTTTCAGATTCTGAGTTCAAAAATGGGGATTTGTCCAATTCATGGAGGCTTTGTACTGTGACACAGGTGGAAGAACTGAAGATTTTGATCCGTATGTTCCCAATCTGGGCTACAGGTATTGTGTTTTCTGCTGTGTACGCCCAAATGTCAACAATGTTTGTGGAACAAGGGATGATGATGGACACAACAATTGGTTCATTCACCATTCCTCCTGCCTCTCTTTCAATGTTCGATGTTATAGGTGTTATTTGCTGGGTGCCAATCTATGATAGGATAATTGTTCCAATTGCAAGAAAGATGACAGGAAAAGAAAGGGGATTTTCAGAGTTGCAACGGATGGGAATTGGTCTATTTATATCAATTTTAGCCATGGCAGCAGCTGCCATAGTAGAGATTAAGCGGCTGCAGCTTGCAAAAGAGCTTGGCTTGACTGATAAAGATGTTGCTGTGCCTCTTAGTATCTTATGGCAAATCCCCCAGTACATGTTAGTAGGTGCTGCAGAAGTTTTCACATTCATTGGGCAGCTTGAATTTTTCTACGAGCAGTCTCCAGATGCTATGAGAAGTTTATGCAGTGCGCTGTCGCTATTAACGACTTCTTTGGGTAATTATCTGAGCTCTCTTATCCTGACTGTGGTAACTTATTTTTCCACTGCGGGCGGCAAGGAGGGATGGATACCAAATAACTTGAATGAGGGACATCTGGACTATTATTTCTGGCTTTTAGCTGGACTTAGTTTTGTAAACCTGATGATCTACACTTTCTGTGCCAAAAGATACAAACAAAAGAAGGCCACCTAAGATCTTTCCAAGTATGTGACTCGGAATGTTTGTACATATACAATGCTGCTTCAAGGCTTCACTGAACATTATTTGTTGTGTAATAATGCTAGTGCTTATGATAACTATTAATTTTCCGTCCTCGCTGATTGATTTGGTGAAAGTTCTGTCGTTCCAACAATCAAAATGATAAATTATGGTGATTTTCAAAGTCTTTGATGTTTCCTTGCTTTTAGGCATACTTTATTCTCGCAAAGAATAGAAGTAAATGTGTTGTTTTTTTCTCTTTAAACACCGTTAAGCAAACCAAGCCCAGTGGATCATCCAACTAATAGAGGATTTGCTATTAGACAACTAAGTTTTAATAGCAAAATTATGCAAGCATTGATGAGTTTTGGCAAATGTTTAATAGTTAGAATGATGGAACAAGACAGATTTGCAAGTAGGCAAAGAAAACGAGTATTTTTGATAAGTTAGTATGCATTTGTGCATATTGGCGAAAATATTTAACGAGATATGAGATTCGAATGTGAAATTAAAAGATAGCTTGAGATGGGCCTTGAGTTGAAGGTTAGTTGGATCACATGTATGATGGAGATGCGTGAGAGTTCTAAAAAATGTGTAGTGAGGTGTGATAATGTGAAACTAAAAGATAGCTTAAAATAAACCTTGAGTTGAAGGTTAGTTACATCACATGCATAAGGGAGATGTGTGAGAGTTCTAAGAATTTAGTGTGTCCATAAATAGACCATAACTAATGGACTTGACATGGGCAAGCATTGAACCAAACTAGTATGCTATGAAAGACTTTGGACTTGAATGACTCATGACTAATGGATAAAGATCAAGGAGAGATTATGGATGATGCGATAGATAAGATTACAGTAGATATATATTAGCTCTAAAAGATAAAGATCATATGGGAGATTCATTTGAAAATAGTAGAGATCTTCATGGACATGGATATATCTTTCCTCATTAAATATAATCTTTTATCTTATTAGTTGTGATGTAGCTAAATCATATCAAATAGAGCCTCATTTGGATGAGGATGTCATCCATTTAGTTAGTGTGATATAATCTAATAAGGATAAATATATAGTTAGTTCAGTTTAATTAAGATTCTAAATTGTAAAGTCAGAGATGCCTATAAATAAGCTTATTTAAGTCTTGCCCCAAAATAGAAATAGAGGGCAAGGGAACACATTGAAAAAGAGAATTCCTTTGTATACTTTTAGAGAAGTAAGAAAGGTTGGTTTTTACTGCAGTTTTTGTGTATTTATTGTTTCCTATGATTATCTTTCATAGTATTCTTACTTATGGGTGAGAGTTAAATACTGCGAGGGTCATGAGGTATTCTAGAACAAGGTTTTGTTGGTCTGAGTTTGGCTTAAATGGACATAAGTGAGATTGTCATGCATATGAGTAGGCGTGACTTTGATATAAGTTTGGTTTCTATGAAAACTTTTGTAACAACTAGTATCAGCCAAATATCAATATAACAGGAGGCAATAATTTGAGAGAGCGTATCAACAGAGTTGAGGAACTCATAGGGCCAATTCCTTAAGCAGAGGAAGTGATCACTTCTTAATCATCTTGATTCGAGATTTTGGAGGTGCATATCCAACAATTGCAACATCAAATAGCGAACATGATGAAGGTGCAAGAGGATTCTAGGTTGGAGATCATAGTCCTAAGGTGTGTCGATCATGACTATGTATATGGTGGAGGATGTTGTGGTGGAGAATGAGAATCTTTAGTAATATCAGTACAATTAGACCTCTCATTAACTTAAGATAAAAAAGGAGCTAATGAACCAATTCCTCCACAATAAAACTTTATGGCTTGCGAGGGAAGCTTTGAAGAGTTTAAAGCCAGATGGGTTAGTGTTGGAGTATGTGAGAAAATTCACATATTTAATGTTTGACATGTAGAACATGTCTGAGGAAGGCAAGTTATTTAACTTCATAAGTGACTTGCAAGTTTGGGCACAAATAGAGCTTCGGAGGGAGAATATGAAAGACCACCCAAGTGCAATAGTGATTATAGATGCCTTGATGGTTTAAATTAGCAATGAGGGCAAGAAGAATGGTGGGACATGAAATGACTAGAAAAAGACAAGGAGAAGGTAAGTGAATATTCTCAACGTAAGTCCAAGAAATAAATAAAATGGGATATTGCTTGTTTTATTTATGTAGGGTCTCACTTTGCTTGTGAATGCCCAAAACAGAAGGTGGCTGAGAAGCAAATGAATGCCATAGTCACGAAGGATCAGGCCAAAGGAGGTGAAGACTCAATAGAAGAAGTTTACTTTAATAATTATGCGAAGTTGGGTGTAATGGGCTTTATAAAGGAACATTCGAACAAAAGCAAAGACAAACCCGACGGAGAGGGAAAATGGTACGTTAGAGATGTACCAAGGACTAAGGGGTCTTTGAGGTAGCTACATTCAGAGGATTGCCTACCGATTATTTTGATGAGGACGTGAAGTTCTTTGTTGAGACCCGTTATAATTAGTAGTATAGTAGGAAGAGAAGGTTTGGGCAGATTAGTAATTAGGAGAGTGTGTGGGGATTTTGAGGGAAATATGGGTGCTGAGTTGCACAATTAGTTAGAGAAGAGAATAAAAGTTGTGTGTGTGTGTGTAGGGTGGGGGGGTGTAAGTAGGACATCATGATGAATTTGTTATGAAAAACTTATACTGTGGAGGTTGGCTAGCCCTTGAAGCCTAGCGTATCAATACAATAGAGTTTTTCTCATCTTTTTCTTCTCTGTTTTTCTTTATTCCTTGCTGTTCAATTCTCTTGTTTTGGTGTTAGTGTGTGGATCAGATCTTGTTAGGATTTTCGGGTCCTAGCAAATTGGTATCGGAGCAGTTGAGGTGTTGGGATGTTGGTAACCAGGATGGATTCTAGAGTTGACAATATTGAAAAGTAGATGCTGAAGTTTGCGGAGGATTTGGGAACGGTGGATGAAAAAATAAACACCATAGAGAGGAAAGTTGACAAAATGGCTGGGGATATTACGTCTCTGTTTGAGTGTATAAGGTAGATTCAAGAATCTTTGAGACATAGAAATCAGGAGGAGACACAACGAGAGGAGATAGTGGAAGTAACAGATTCGAAGAGTTAGGATGGGATACCTATAGTGGTGGAACCGACGAGGAAGGAGAAGGCACGTCAGAAGTTGGAGATCCCTGTGTTCTACGGTGATTATACTTTGACCTGAATGGAGTGTAGGTGGTAGGAAGGCTATCGACTGTAGTAGTGTGTATGGAGGGTGATGCTCTGAGTTAGTTTTTATAGAGAGAAGGGTGGTCATCGATGGGTGATTGGTAGACTTTTAAAAAAGCGGTGGTTCGACGTTTTGAAAGTGTTTAGGCACGAAATCCATTAATAGCTCTCATGAGGTTACAGCAGATGGGCATGGTGGTAGAGTATAATTGTGAATTCGAAATGGTGTCGTCAATGTTGAGAGGGATTCCAGCAGAGGTGGTGACCACAGCTTTCATAAATGGGCTGAAGGAGGAGATAAGGACTGAGTTGCAAATGGTGTGCAACTTATAGAAATGGCTCAAATGACAGAAGGGAGGAATTGGGCTTTGTTGAATCAGACTGAGCAACCCATAAGTAGTGCTAAGGCGCATAATGGTCTAATTGGGTTTGGCAGTAGTGAAGTGGGCAATAAAACTTACTTGGCTCATAGTAAAAAACCCAGCTCCTTCCTCTTTCCCAAATTCAACTTTGGGAAATTTTAATCGGAAACTTCTTTAAGGAATTCAAACTCCAGCAACGACAATAACACCCAATTGAGGGTTAACGCCTTACCCGAGTAGAATAGTCGAAGAATGAAAACCCAATCGGAGGGATTCCCTTTATCCATTCAAGCGGTTGATAGCTGATGAGATTCAACGGAAGAAAGAGCAAGGGATTTGTTACCGATGTGATGCCAAAGTTATACCAGGTCATAGATGTGGGGAAAAACAATTCCATATCCTGCTGAAGGATGAAGAGCAACAAGAAGACTTACAAGAAGAAGAAGCGGAACTAGTCAATAAGGTATTAACTATTAAACCCACTCTTGATGTGTAGTGTTCACAGCTTTTGAATGAGTTAGAGCTGTCAGCGAGTTCTGTGATGAGTATAACGAGGCCTCAAACTTTTAAAGTGAGGGGTAAGATTGCAGAAAAGGAGGTGATAGTGTTGATTGACAGTGAAGCTTCTCATAATTTTGTGAGGGAAGGATTAGTTGATGAGTTAGGACTCGTTATAAGCAATACTAAACCTTATAGAGTAAGGTTGGGAAACGATTATAAAATCCAAAGTGTAGGAATTTGTGAATAGGTGGAAATGGTCATTCAAGGTACCTCTATTACGTAGAGTTTTTTTCCTTTTGACATGAAGAGTCTCGACATAATTTTGGGGGTTAAGTGGCTGGAAACATTGGGGGACATACTTATTAACCTTAAGAAACAGATCATGAAATTTAGAAGTAATGGAGAGAAGATAAAATTCTATGGAGAACACTACCTAAATTCTGTGATGGTGTCCTTAAAAATCATTTTTAAAATTTTGCAGCAAGGAGGAACTGGTTATATGGTTGAGGAAGGAGGTGATCAGGATGTTGAAACTGATTTGTGTGAGTTTGAAGTAGTCCATAATCAGCAGGTTGAATTTACTGGTATTACAGTGGAAATTGCGGTGGTGTTAAGGGAGTTTAATCAAGTTTTTCAACCAATCTCGAGGCTACCTCCTCAACGTGACATTGATCATGTTATTACCTTGGAACCAGGATCTAAACCACCAAATTCCAGGCCCTATAGATATCCTTTTTACCAATAGAATGAGATAGAAAAATTGGTGAAAGAGATGCCACCTTTTGGTGTGATCAAACAAAGTACTAGTCCATTTTCCAGTTTAGTTTTGTTGGTTAAAAAAAAAAAGATGGAGGCTGGCATATGTGCGTCAACTATAGAGCCTTGAACAAAGTAACTGTACCTGATAAATACCCAATTCCATGCATTGACGAGATTTTTGATGAACTAGGAGGCTCCGTGGTGTTTACTAAAATTGATTTGAAGTCGAGATATCACCAAATCAGAGTTAAAGAGGAAGACATACCCAAAACAGCCTTTCGAACATATGAAGGGCATTATAAGTTTAGAGTCACGCCCTTTGGGCTGATCAATGCCCCTACCACTTTCCAATCCTTAATGCATCAAATATATAAACCATATCTAAGGAGTTTTGAGCTTGTGTTCTTTAATGACATCCTCATCTATAGCAAAAACCTAGATGAACATGTTACCCACCTCAAATTGGTGTTGCAAGTGCTGGCGGAAAATCAATTAGTAGCTAATTTAAAGAAATGCAGTTTTGGGCAGCATAAACTAGAGTATTTGGGGCATTACATTTCTACAGAAGGGATTTCGGTTGATTCATCTAAGATAGAAAGCATTCAGAATTGGCCAATTCCAAGGGAAGTGAAGGCTTTGAAGGGATTTCTCGAGTTATTAGGATACTACAGAAGGTTTGTGAAGGGATATGGCAGCATAACAAAACCACTCACTAATATATTGTGCAAAGATAAATTTGAATTGTTAGTAGAGGCACAGAATGCTTTTGAAACTATAAAGAAAGTGTTGACCAGTACCCCTACATTGATTCTATCGGACTTCACCAAACCTTTTGTTGTTGAAACAGATGCGTCGGGTATAGGCCTTGGGGCGGTGTTAATGCAAGAGGGAAGACCGGTAGCCTATCTAAGTCTAGGTTTATCTCTTCTTAATCAACTTAAACCAATTTATGAAAGGGAGTTGATGGAAATTGTGATGGCAGTATAGAAATGGAGGCATTATCTGCTAGGAAGGCACTTTATTATCCAAACGGACCAATGAAGTTTGCATTTCTTAACTAACCAGAAACTTTTGGGGGAATAACAGCAGAAATTGGTTACTAAACTTATGGGATTTCGATTTGATATCCGTTATAAACTGGGACTTGAAAACAAAGCAACAGATGCCTTGTCCAGAAGAGCTGAAGGGGAGCTAAAGACTGTATCTATGGGCTATCATGAGGAGTTGGACCATTTGGAAGACTTGGTACAGCAGGATCCGAAGCTTAAGATGTTAATTCAGGACCTTTTAATCCAACCAGATGCTCATCCATCTTTCAAATTGATTGGTTCACGCCTCTTCTATGAAAATAGGTTGGTTTTACCTGATTCAGGACCACATATTCATAAACTAATCAGGGAATTCCACACTACTCCTTTAGGTGGACATTATGGTTTTTTCTCACTTACAAGAGGTTATCTGGTGTTATTTATTGGAGGGGAATGAAGTCTGATATTAAGCAATTTATTCTGTCTTGTGATGTATGTGAAATGAACAAATATCTAGCTTTAAAGCCTGCAAGGTTGTTACAACCCCTGCCTATACCCAACTTGGTATAGGAAGAATTGTCTATGGATTTCATTTCAGGATTACCTAAAGCCATGGGAGTTGACACTATTTTAATGGTAGTTGACAGACTTTCTAAGTACAACCATTTTTTAGCCTTGAAACACCCCTTTATAGTTAAACAGGTGGCTGTTGTCTTCATCAGAGAAGTAGTCAGGTTATATAGTTTTCCTAAAGTCATTCTCTTTGATAGAGATAGGTTGTTTATGAGTGGCTTTTGGCAGGAACTGTTTAGGCAGTCAGGAACGGCCCTTCATATGACTTCAGCTTATCATCCTTAATTGGATGGTCAAACCGAAGTGGTTAATAAATGTTTAGAAACCTATCTACGTTGTTTGCTGGAGAACACCCTAGAGAATGGTTAAAATGGTTGAGGTGAACAGAATTCTGGTTTAATTCTACCTATAATAGCTCCATTGGAATGTCACCCTTTATAGCATTGTATGGAAGGGACCCTCCTATCCTCTTTAAGTATACAGATGGTGGATCATTAGTGGAAGAGGTTAATCAACAACTAATTAACAAAAATTAGATTCTGAATGAACTCAAGTCAAATCTAGAGAAGGCTCAACAACATATGAAGGTTTATGTTGATTAGAAGAGAAGACCACTGACACTTGATATTGGCAATTTAGTCTACATGCAGCCCTACAGGTTCAAATCCCTCACTTTCAAACCTAATGAAAAGTTAGGACCATGGTATTATGGACCTTTCCCAATCTTAGCTAGAATTGGAGAAGTTGCTTATCAAGTTCAACTACCTACAGCAGCAAGGATCCATAATGTCTTCCATATTTCACCACTTAAGAAGTTGGTGGTGCCTATTCCTAACTCTCAGCTACTGCCTATCTGTTTAGATGAAGACTTGAACCTAATTGTGGAACCTAAAACATTAGTGAATGTACGTAAAAGAATCAATGGTGAGCTGGAAGTGTTGATCAAATGGAAGGAGCTACCTCACTATGAGAATACTTGGGAGAGCATTGACTTTATTAACAACCAATTCCCTTCTTTCCACCTTGGGGATAAGGTGACTTCTTTTGAGGGGGGGGGTATTGTGAGACCTGTTATAATCAGCAGTATAGTAGGAAGAGAAAGTTTAGGCATATTAGTAATTAGGAGAGTGTGTGGGGATTTTGAGGGAAATATGGGTGCTGAGTTGGACAATTAGTTAGAGAAGGGAATAAAAGTTGTTTGGGGGGGAGGTGAGCAGGACATCATGATGAATCTATTATAAAAAACTTGTACTGTGGAGGTTGGCTAGCCCTCGAAGCCTAACGTATCAATACAACAAAGTTTTCCTCATCTTTTTCTTCTCTGTTTTTCTCTATTCCTTGCTGTTCAATTCTCTTGTTTTTGTGTTAGTGTGTGGATCAGAGCTTGTTAGGATTTTCGATTCCTATCATTCTTCTAGTGGGGGTGATTTGTTAAACCCCTAGATCCTAATAGCAGAATCCTATAGGCATTAGTAAGCCTTGACTAATGTTTGACACTTGGGATGATGGAACAAGGCAAAAACTTATGAGTAGGTAAGGAAAATAGACATCATCAATGAGTTGGCATACATTAATGCACATTGGCAAAAATATTCGACAAGATGTAAGAATAAGGTGTGAGACCAAAAAATAACTTGAGATGGACCTTGGATTGAAGGTTAGCTAGATGATATGCATGAGTAAGACATGTGAACTCTAAGAACTTAATATGTGTGATTAAACAGATGGACCATAACTATGAACTTGACATGGGTATTGAATAGAAACAATGTGCTATGAAAGCATTAGGCTTGAATGACTCATCGTCAATAGATAGAGATAAAGGAGAGATCTAATTAGACGATGTAGAAAATAAGATCATAGTATATAGGAAAGCTCTAAAAGATAAAAATAATGTGAGAGGATTCTCTAAAGATAGTGGAGATCCTTATAGATATAGATGTATGTTTCCTAATTAAATGTAATCTCTTATCTTTTTAGTTGTGATGTAGCTACATCTTATTAGATAGTCCTATTTGGATGAGGGTGTCATCTAATTAGTTAATGTGATCTAATCTAATAAGGATAGATGTGATATAGTTAGTTCAGTTTAATTAGGATTTTAAACTATACAACCAAAGGTTCCTATAAATAACTTATTTAAGCCTTGCCCCAAAATAGAGATAGAAATGAAGGGAATACATTGAGAGAGAGCATTCCTTTATATATTGTTGGGGAAGTAGTAAGGTTAATTTTTACCGTAGCTCTTGTATGTTTATTGTTGCCTATGATTATTTAATAGTTTCATAGTATTCTTACTCGAGTGTTAATTGACCTAAAGTGTGATATTCAATATTGTAATAATCCATAAGTGTACGGTGTAGTTATAGCTAGTACCTGCAAGTACAGGTCGATCCTATGAAGACTATGAATACTAGTACTTACCCTTCTTTTATATCTAACCTAATGATTGATTTTATATTTTTAATTGGAAGAAGCTTAAACCAAAACAAATAAAATAAAATAAAATAAGAAACAATAATGAACATAGAGATAATGGAATTCACTTAGAAAAATATCGTTATTAGAAATTAATATCTAAGCTTGAATCTCCTTAAACCTTAATAGATTGATCTTTTATCATGCAATTGTTTGTTGATTAATTAGATTATGCAGACTCTTACAGTATGCTAGTAGCTAACCT
>JANKYF010190898.1:0-21715 GCA_029829435.1 Erythroxylum hondense | reverse complement strand
ACAGCCTATCTATATCTCAATATAATCTAGATACAACTGTATAGTATCTGTAGAAGAATATTAGTATATCACCAACAGTGGTTGACTAATTTGTTCTCTTTCATTTCGTTTATAAATTCTAAGCTTTTTTGCATCAATTGTCCTGTGCTTGTCTAAAGTTGTCCTCTGCTATCAGAAATTTGATCTTTCTTTCCACTTGACAAGAAACTGTCAATACCCACCAGCTCTTGTGGATACAACAACATGCTTTATCTCCTCTTTAAGGTGAGGAATGACTGGAATTCTCACAGTGCAATAGGGGATTGTGTATCATCATGTCCACAATAAATAGTTAAGTTTGCAACTTTAAAGATAAGATTAATTCCCATGTCACCTGGTACTTCCAAAACATAAAAATTAGCACTTATCTTCTTGAGGGTCTTATAAGGTCCACGACGCTGTTAATGAAGTTTGTTATATTTTGCTTTCAAACAATGTTCTGGACGAATCCTTACCATCACCATATTCTCTTCATTGAATTCCATCAATTGATAATATTGATTAGCACGTTCTTTATAAGTCAAGTTGCTAATTGTTATCTTTCTTCGTACGTTATTAAAGATATCTATCATATGTTGTGCAAAAGCTTCAGTTTCATCACTAACTTGTGTTTTTTGTGGTAAATGAACCAAATCAATAGGTTTCATTGGTTGAACTCCCATAACTATCTCAAAAGGACTCTTATTAGTTGATCTATTTGTAGAAATTGTTGTATGCAAATTCTGCCATAGGAGGAATTAGGTCTTAATTTTTCACATTGTGTTTAACCAAACATCTTAACAAATCTCCTAAGCTTCTATTCACTACCTCAGTTTGTCTATTGGTTTGGGAATGGAAAGAACTAGAAAATTGAAGCTTAGTGTTCAATATTTTCTATGGAATTCTCTAAAAAAACTCATAACTTCACATTACGCTTAGAGATGATCATTAAAGGTAATTTATGTAGACGTGCAACCTCTTTGAAGAATAGTTTAGTAGTGTGGATAACATTATAAATCCCGACCATTATATTTGCAGATGGTTTCATAACAAAACCACATGGCTTCTCTATTGCATAGGCATCAAGAACATACATATTGTTGCTTCTTATAGTCCAATTTGTTAACTTTTTGTCATTACTAAATTTTGACTTTACAAGTGCAGTTATATCTTGTCCTTTATTCCTATGTAACTGGTTAATCTTTTCATCCCCCTGCTTTATTATTTTAGCTTGCTATCATATTCCTTCAGGTTGTTGCCTGTTGTTTCAATCTGTTGTTCTTGTGTTTTGATTTTTTTTCAAGGCTTTTAGCCTATTTTTAAAGATGTTTTAGCCTCATTTTAAGGCATTCTAGCTTGTAGTTTAAGAGTTTCAACTTCTTGTTCAATTGTTTCAACTTTAGGGGTTTGTGAAAGAATCCATTTGGTTATGTTTTCCTTCATCTTTACCAATTTGATCAGCTCCTACTATCAAACTCTCGATGTCTGACAGAGAGGTGTCAACTATCACACCACTTAGAACAAACATTTTCTTTAAGGTAGTGCATGCTAAATTTGTGTAATCAAAATTAGTACATAATTTTTAAGGAAAGATTTTCCTTTGAGTTGCATGCTATTGATCAATTTTTCTCCCTTCATCTTGCTTACTACGACTTCTCCGTGTTAGCTTCAAGTATAGGTTGTTGGTTTGCATAATTTGTAGGGGTTTTGACTTTTAGGGAATGTATGCCAAGGCTATCTAGCGTCCCCATAAATTGGCGAACATGTTTTCATATAGGAATTGAATTGTTAAATGTAAGTTGGTTTTTGGAGCACATTGTGAACGAGATTATTGATGCCCAATGTTTTTGCAATATTCAGAAGCATTTCATCTTGATTTAGGTCGTTGAATATTCTTATATATGTCTTTCCACCATGTGTTACCATTGTGAACCAAAATTGTGATACCAAATTGATGTAGGACAAATAAAAGAAATATTAACCAGTAGCTAAACTTACAAAATTTGACAAATAATGTTGATATTAAATTGCTATCAAGTTTCAGGTTTGGATTTTAGCTTGGAATGTTGAAATTCGAGATTTGATATAGTTGGGTTTTTAGGGTTTGATTGCTGAAAATTTAGGCTAGGTTTTTAGTGTTTATAATATGGCTTTGATATGGCTATAATCTAAGGTTTTGGTTACTGGAACTTTAGGCTGGAATTACTAAAATTTAGTGAGGAACACAAACAGTTGGGGGTAGGAAACTAGGAATCAGTCTAAAAATCACGCTTAGTAAAAGCATTGCACCTTTTGGTTGAAAACTCAAATTTGAAAAAAAAAAGAGAGACAAATTTGAAAAAAAAAGAGAGGATAGCTTGTTATTGAAGGGTCAAGCACACATACATATTTATAATTCTTAAAATCTTTATTTTAGTAGGAAAAGATTCTAAAATATCCAAAATTGAATTTTATCCTAAAAAGGATTCATTATTTTTAAATAGTTTGAATCCTAAACAGAGATGACAGTGGCTTGGTCCAACCCAAAGTCCATGGGCTTGACCCCAATTTGTCAAGCTTTGTGCTGAGCTTAGACTTTTTTTTTCCCTAATTTTCAAGCTTCGAGTTGCTAGAGCTCGATTTGGCTTGAAGCCTGAATATGTCCAGTAAAAAGATGTCCTTTTGAGTAAAATGACATTGTTTTCAAATTTTAAATTAAAAAAGAAAATAAACAGGCTTGGCTTAAGCCCGATCATACTTCGAGATGGGCCCACATTTGAAAATAAATTTTTGAGTGCTCATGCCCAACCCAATGCCAAACCTAGTCCTAAACAAACTTGGACAATATATCTAATTTATTAATGTTCCCTATCTAATAAGCAAAACTTAACATAAGTTGTCCTCGCTGTCAATTCAATTCCCATTATTCATCCCACCAAATTGAAACTTTTGGTTGATTAATTTTCTCTCTTTTAAACTTATAAGTTATTATGCATTAGGGGAGAATGTTTAGATACAAGTGATTTGTTCTTTAAAAACAATTCTCTTTATGTTAGTTAAAATTGAACCATCATTACCCTCTATTGTGGTCTGGACATGAGACATTATTCCTTAATTGTCTTTTTCCCACTAATGAAGGGATCCTAGTCATGAACACAAGTATGGGGCACAAACTTTTACTTAGAAAACTTTATTATGAAATTAAAGAAGAGATGAAAAATCATACATTAGTTATTGACATTGTAAGACATTGATTTGTATTAATGTTTTGAAATTCCTGCGACTAATTCCTTTTTGTGATTTTATGCATACAATATGGATTCTGACACGGTGATTGATATTAGTGTTTTTTTTGCTATAGTCTCCATACTTTGTAATGCTGAAGATAGGTTTCCAATACCATTTTTCTTGTGATACTTTGAAACATCTAATTGTTTGATATCTATTGTTGATATTCAAATTTGCTCAAGTTAAGTGATTTGTCTACATCATTATCGTGAATGCTACATTCAGTTTATTGAAGGGTAAAGCGTGTTTTGGTTTTTCATCATTGATTTATCATTTATATATATTAAATTTCTAATGAGTGCTTCATTAATATGATAGTTCTTTGAATCAATGGGAGGCGAAAGCTTGTAGGTAGCAGATTAGGAATGCATGAATGTGGTTCAGGATCTCCTTTCATAGTAAATGCTGAGGTTGATTCCATGGGAGGGGTTGTTGAAGGTGGAGTTGGTATTGGTATCAAAACCTCTCCGCGCAATGCAGCAATTGAAAAAGCTCAGGCAGAGCTTAGGTAATATTCATATCTTGTTGTGTTCATTATTGCTCTGTAGTTTCCATGGCTCTTGCCAATATTATGGAATTTGTGTTCACCTTTATTTCTTGATAAAGAAAAATATTATTTGATGTAAACAGGCAGGAGTATGATGTTCGAGAGGAAAGGCGTAGAGAGCTAGAATTTCTAGAAAAAGTATGCTCTTCGTTCCTCTTCTTGACAATTTCAATAGTATTTGTTGGTGATAACTATATAATTTTCCTTACAGGGTGGCAATCCTTTAGACTTCAAAGTTGGGAATGCAGCTGCAGTTAGTGTCCAATCTACATCACTGACTGATCATCAAGCTGAGCATATTGTAACTAGGTATATTCATTTTTGCTGTTGAGTCTTATGGATTATAGTTGACGAAAGCATAATTGAACAAAACAAAATTCACCTGTTCGATTTCCCTGTGTCATGGTGTTAATGCAGTGAAGCTAAAGGTAGTTTTGCTCTAACTGAGTCACCTCATGGAGACTCTGTTGAAAGTAGCGGTAGACCATTGGTGCCTACACTTTGTGAACCAAATAGTGCTGATAACTTCAATGGTGACAATTCATTACTTGAACATGATAGGAAATCTAAGCATTTCAATAGAAGGAATAGTGTTGCCCCATCAGAACAGTCTTCTCAGATGGATGGGACTTCAAATGTGAAGGAATCCGAAGATTCTGCTATTGTTCATTCATACATTAGGAGGAATAGATCTAGACCAAGTCGTGACGGAACTAGATTAAGTTCAACGGATGTTGTTCAAAGTTCTGGTGGGCATGGATTATCCTTACAAGTTCGTGCTGGTTCAAGGGAGTCCAAGGGGTTGAAATCTGAAACAAACAATTGTAAGGACCAAAGCACTTCATCTGCTTCTAACCTGAAAACTGCAACCTCAAACGGTGATGTGGTACCTCAGGTGGAGATTCTCAAAACGCAGTCCAACAAGGAGGTTGGTGGTGTACAAGCTTTGGAAATCAAAGTTGAGTCACCTAAAAGTAGTCTGCCTGAAGGGTTAGATGTTACGGAGTCCAACATTACAAGGGATAAGCCATACCATCAAGATTCTAAAGTTGAGACTCGCATTGATATTGCTTGTGGGGAAAATAACTTTGTTGGAGGAAAGGAACTGGTAATTGCAGGTGTTTCTGGATGTCCTGCAGTTACGGGGAAAAATGAGAATGAAACTACTTCTGCTCATATGAATGGGCTTAGTGACTTAAAAAGAGATTGCAATGAGGGTCAAAATGGTATCCCAATAAAGGGATTAGATTCAGAGTCTTCTTGCACCCAAAGCAGCCTTGGTCTAGATGTGAATCATGACAGTGATTTGCTTATAACTGGTAAAAATGATGACGCTAATGGTGTCACTAGACAAACTTCAGAATTTGATGGAACACAAAATTTAGCTGTTGATAAAATGGGAAATGAACAAAATGACGCCAAAGCTGTTGAGGATGACAATGCTGTCAATCGCAACAATATTGCTGTACATGAAAACCACTCTAGCAACAGTTCTGTGGTCAAAATTGAGGAAGAAATGCAGATCACTTCTGACCTGAAAAATGATGTGAACTGCCCAAACAATGATGAAGTGGAGCAAAAGGTTTACATTATATCTGAGACTGATAAAGAAGTGGGCAATGAATTGGGTGATGATTCTAATCCCAAAGGAGATTGTTGTGGTGGAATTCAATGCACATTGGATTGTTCTAAACTTCATGTACTTGCGTCTACGCAGCCAGTCAAACGTTCTTCTGTTCCTGAATCACCAACTTGTTCTCGTAATGAATTAAAACTGGTAGATAGGGCCTGTGAAGATTCAATTTTGGAAGAGGCAAGAATTATAGAGGTTGTTATCTGATATTCCCATTGATTTGTGATTTGCATGTGAAATATAGATGGAAATGTATTTCCTACTTCACATAATTTTGAACATTACCATGATATGGCAAACAGGCTAAGCGTCAGAGGATTGCTGAGTTGTCAATCGGTACTACACCTTTAGAAGCTTGTAGGAAATCACACTGGGACTTCGTTCTTGAAGAAATGGCATGGTTAGCAAATGATTTTGCCCAGGTGTGACTATGTTGATGTTTATACATTTCAAAAATTTGATGAAGTCGCTATTTCTGTTCTCCCTAGAAATCATTCCTTCAGAAAATAAATATTCTATTTTTAAGATAGCAGTATGATAGTAAGTTTTATCCACTACATTTGTCAATCATTTATTTTGTGATTATAGGAGCGTCTGTGGAAGACGACTGCTGCTGCTCAAATTTGTCGAAGGGTTGCTTTTACTTTACGGTTGAGAGCACAAAGTCAACAGCTGGAGCTAAAAAAGGTTGCTTACACTCTGGCAAAGGCTGTCATGCAGTTCTGGCATTCAGTGGAGTTGTTTACAAATAGTGACAATAAGGGGGATGTTGTAAAACATTGGGAACATGATTCTAGGAGGTTTGATGTGAAGGAATTGTCCGAAGACAAGATTGGAGGACCTCATCAGGTGCAATTCAGTTTTGGTTTAGAATTTGATTACAGATTTTTTTTTTTTTGGCTTATATCTGTCTAATCAAGTAGCTGTATGTTTTCTTTTTGTCCCACATAGCAGAAATAATTATTCTTTCATTAGATTAATATCTACATTCCATTGCTACCTCTGTATGGGAGGAAACTATTCACTATAATGCAAGACATCATATACTGAATGAATATTTGCGCCATATATGTGTGCTTTAGACAGTTCTTCTTTAGATACATCAAGAGATGGGCTTAAAGAGTCATTTGTTCTGTACCTTACCTGGCTCGTTGGAATTTGTAGCAATTAAAGCTTATATTATACAACTTACAGATGTTCCAAAACGCCTTGTTTTTTGCAGGAACAATGCAAACAATTAACAGAAATTCCAAGTAAAAATTTTGCTCATGCGATTCGGGAATATGCTGTGAGGTTCTTAAAATGTCACAGCTCTCCGATTCCTTCTGTGCAAGCTGAAGCCCCCGCAACTCCTGATAGAGTTGCTGATTTGGGAATTATGGAAGTTTCATGGGATGATCTGTTTACAGAAGTATGAGGCTACTTTCCATATGGCTCTTATAAGTTTAATTTGCTATTTATGGTTGACCAAAGACGATGCCTCTCTATTCTGTTAAGTACTTGGTTCAATTATTCAGTTGCACAATTTTTATAAATGATTGAAGATTTCCTTTTTGTTTCTTGTAATTGGCAGGAAAGCCTTTTCTATGCAGTACCTGCAGGTGCAATGGAGACCTACAGAACCTCCATTGAATCTCATTTGTCACACTGCAAGGTGAAAAAAGATGTCTTCAGTTTCTGCATTTACTAATTTAATTGAGCTTTATGTTCCAGAAAAGAATTTAAAACCAATTACATTGGAGAATGATTTTGAGTTAAATTGTGCTACTTTTATGTAACATACATTTACACAATTTTGGCTGCAAAATGAAGAGAAACCTAGAAGTTTATGATCGCAACAATTAGCATTCAATATTTTCATTTAATAATCAGTCTTGATTGATGTGAGCAACTGTTGTAACTCGCAACTGTCGATTCCCATGTTTTTTTCCTTTTTGTGTCTGGATTATTTTCATTCAGAAAACTGCTAGTAGCATGCAAGAGGAAGTTGATACTTCTATGTGTGATGGAGCAGCAGGTAACATCGAACAATATTCTTATTGACACGTCTCTTTTTGCTTATTTGCATGGATTTTACAAGTTCATTTCTAAAATTCAGATTTTGGATATCATGAGAATGCATATGACGAGGAGGAAGGAGAGACAAGCACTTATTACTTACATGGGAGCTTTGAAGGTAGCAAATCAACTAAACATGTCCAGAAGAAACATAAAAGGCTTATGAAGTCATACTCCTCAAGATCATATGATTTGGGGGGGGAGTTACCTTATGGGTATAATTCAGTTGGTTGTCAACAAAATAATTTAATGGGGAAAAGGCCGAGCAGTACATTGCATGTTGGACCAGTTCCACCAAAACGTATGCGCACTGCTTCGAGGCAGAGGTTTATAATTCCTTTTGGTGCTGGAGCGCCTGGGGTTGGACAGACTCCAGCAAAAACAGATGCATCAAGTGGAGATACTAGTTCTTTTCAGGAGGATCAGAGTACTTTGCATGGTGGATCCCAAATCCTGAAAAGCATAGAGATTGAGTCGGTTGGAGAGTTTGAAAAGAGAATTCCCCACAACTGCACCGAAGCATCAACGAAGCCAAAAAAGAAGAAGGCAAAGAATCTGGTACATTAACAGTTGTCCAATTTCAACAATTGTTTGGATTTTATTCAACGTAGGTGCATTCTTCTTTGTCCTTGATTGGATATCTTGTTTAGATGCTTGATTCACGGTTGCAGGGATCTGCGTATGAGCAGGGTCGGCAGCTGGAATCTATTGTTCACAGTGAGCAGGCGAGGAACTTGTTTTCCTTTTATCTCTGTCCTTCTGAAAATATGGATGTGATTACTTCATATGTCATACTTGTAAATACCATGTGGAAATTCAAATTTGATTTATCTCTCGTCATTTTTGTCTTCTGACCTCTTATGCACCTGCATATGTTCATTATAATACCCATTGATCATTCTCTTTGTTGTGAATTCCTGTGAAGTTTCCTACTCAATTGAAGATCACGAAGAATTTTTTTTTCCTTGTTTGTTTTTGTAAGTTAGAACTATATTAGTTTTTGAGTTTGCATGTCTCAAGCACAAAAGTTAAGAATTGTTATGGTAAGTGAGGCAAGCTCTTTATATTTCCAATTATGATATCATTTAGATGAGCATACGTATAATACTGATTATCGGAGTGCGTGAAGTAAACTTTTTACCCATGGAAACGGTGGTTTATCAATCTTCAAAGTTAAAAGTGTAATTGGGATGAAGAGAGTGGAGCCATTTTCCCCTTTTTAAATTATGCTGAGGCATGTTTGAAGCTACCGTGCTGGGTGCAACTTCAACTGTGCCTTTTTTGTGGCTGAGTTTATCATTATAGACTTTAGATTTGCAATTTTTTGTTCTCCACACTTTTTTCTTCAACTTTATTTCAGGTTGGTTAAAATGCATATGATTAGCCAATAGAAGCTATTAACATGATGCCCTGTCCATATAGAAATGGAAAATCAATGGATAATAATGATAGTTTTGGTAACAAAAACCCCGAATCATGCAAAAATAAGGAAGGTAGACAACTTTTATGTTAGCTTAGTAAGCTTTCCTCTAGGTACAGATTGGAAAGGGAATCAGTCAGGGTACTTCAAAATTCAAAACATATTTTGCCGGGAAGGGGTGTATCATTGAACATATATAGTTACCTGAATCTTCAGGCTTCCATTGTGTCTAAGAGTTATTTGTCTTGGTTGTTTTGGACATGCAGTCACTGAAAAGACCTAGCAGTTCCCTTAAATATTCATTACTGTACTCTTGGGTGCTTCCTATCTGAAACTTCTAGGTAGACAAGGCTGACGATTTCCTTTTAGAATCAAGGGGATGAGTGCTCTGATAAAGTGCTTTGTATTTTCTCTGACTACATGACATCAAACGTTTTAATACCTAGTGGAGGCAGCTCTGCATTTTTCTTTGCTTGTCCAACATCTTCTTAATCAAATTGGCATGAAATAAGCTTCAGTATAACAAAAGTTGTTAATATTTGTGATGGTGTTCTTTAAATTGCAGAGGGATAATTTGAAAAAGAGGCTGGATGGTCATCAATTTGAATCTGATGGAACCAGTGGTAAAATCCTTTACTTTTCCATTTTGGAGTTTTTTTGTAAATACTTTTCCATATTGGAGTTTTTCTCCTGTAGTTGTCAATCAAGTAATTTTATGTTGTCGGGTTCAAAGATGATACAAGCTTGGGAACCGTCCCACCCTCTGTTTTCTTACCTTAACTGTTACGTACTTTGTAGGGGGTTACCTTGACTCTTATGGCCTGATTGCTGTGTTTGTTTGGTTGTGATTGGATAAATGATCCTTACTATAAATAATTATACTTTTACATTCTTAAGGGATTGGATATTTGATGCCAATTAACGAACTCTTCTGTCAGAGGATTCATCTCATACTTGACAACTGCAGAGAGGGTGAATGTTTATGCTCTCAAATTTCATTCCTTGGAAATTTACATCAATCTTATCTCTGGGCTGTTCATCTGAATGATAGTCTTACCCTGGCTTATTTTTAGTTTTGATAATCTCCTATGTCCCAGTATATCACGGACTACATGAATATCATCATCTTTTTTTTTTTTTTGACTCTCCTAAAATTTTCTAATTTTACCGTCATGTTTTTAATACTTCCAATTGTTTCTGTTTAAGGTTTGCATGGACAACATGCTGCAAAGAAGCCAAAAGTAATGAAGCAATCATTAGAAAATTCCTTTGACAACATGGCTCCAATAACTGGATCTGTCCCTTCTCCTGCTACTTCTCAAATGAGTAATATGTCCAACCACAAGTTCATGAAACTTATTGGCCGGGAGAGGGGTAAAAAAGCCAAAACACTGAAGGTAGTCTTTTGTATTCTGGTAGCTAATACTTGATTCAACTTGCTTATTTTCCTTTGGTCATATTCTTTCCATGAGGTTGAGCATTTTATCTTCTGTTCAGATATCTGTGGGGCAGCCAGGTTCAGGAAGCCCGTGGTCACTTTTTGAAGACCAGGTCATTTTGCTGTCTGCATATTTTCATATTGTTGGTTTTTTATTGTAGAAATATATTTATGGATTACTCTGTTTTTCTATCTCAGGCACTTGTTGTGCTTGTACATGATATGGGTCCTAACTGGGAACTTGTTAGTGATGCAATCAACAGCACCCTTCAGTTTAAGGTAAATAGTATATGTTTTAACTTCTGTGATAGTTGCCTAATTATGTGGAATACACCTGCTTGTAAATAGTGTTTATTTTTCAGTGCTGAAAGATTTTTTGTAGAGTATATCTTCACTCCTCTATCTGGCTTGTTTTCATGCATGGTGGAGCATATGATTGCATATATTCCATTCACTGTTAATTTCTTCCTTGGTATGTCCAGTGCATATTTCGCAAGCCTAAAGAATGCAAAGATCGGCACAAGATATTGATGGATAAAGGTGCTGTTGACGGTGCTGACAGTGCAGAGGATTCAGGCTCTTCTCAGTCTTATCCTTCAACCTTGCCTGGCATTCCAAAGGCAAAAATTTGATATTCCTTTCAATTATTTTCCTTTTTTTTTCAAATGATGAACATGTATATGATGTGTCCACGCCATTTTTCTCTTGGACTAATTTTCGTTTGTGTTTTTTCATACTGCTATCTTATGCAGGGTAGTGCTAGACAGTTGTTTCAGCGTTTGCAAGGGCCAATGGAAGAGGGTACACTCAAGTCCCATTTTGAAAAAATTATTATGATTGGAAAGAAGCAGCAGCATTATAGGAAGAATCAGGTTTGTTAATGATACTTTTGATTTTGGACCATGTGTATGATATCGTTTGGTCTATATTTGGAGCCTGATGAAAAAGTTAATGCAATCTCTGGCAATACTTTTTACTCACTTCTTTGGCTATTTATACAAACTTGTGCATTATTGTATGTAACACTGAATGATGCATGTACATAAGGTTTTTTCCTTATTCAGTATTTTTTTTTCAATTATGCGGCTTGAGATCTGGTGTTTTTTTGTTTATTTTAACAGCATGTTTCTTGTGGCAGAGTACAAAGTTCTAAAAGATACCATGAGACAAAAATTTAATAAACATGATGTTTAGCAATATATAATTTCCTTTGGGCTAAAGCCTTTGAACCATCATAAGTTTGTTCTTTTTGGGCTGGTCTTTTTCTGTTTCATGATTATTTTTTAATGATTTTTTGGACATTTGCATTTTCCAAAGAATGATGGTCAGGATCCTAAGCAACTGGCAGCGGTACATAATTCTCATGTTAATGCTATTTCACAAGCTTGCCCAAATAACCCAAGTGGAGTTGTTTTGACGTAAGTTTTTCTGATTCAATCCATATTCATGTTTAGCCTTATTCAGCTTACCATTCATGTTTATAAGCTTTCTGCGTCCATGTTTCATGTTTCAAGACTTCTTAGCATACACAACAATGGCTTTTCTCATGCAAGCAATTTAATGTCCAATTTTTATTTTTGGCTGAATGAAGGCCCCTTGATCTATCTGATGCAAATACATCGAACCCAGATTCCCTTTCCCTTGGTTATCAAGGTTCTCAAGTTAGTGGTTTAGAAATGCCAAATCAAGGATCAGTGTCATCAATGCTTCCTACTTCTGGTGCAAATTCCCCTATACAAGGATCCCCTGGTATTGCCCTTGGCAATAGTTCACCAATGCAATCTGGTGCAGTCAATACCCCTGGCAGGTTGTATGTTGCTCTAAGGCATCCTTGTTTTCATATGCTGATTAATTATTCTAATTTGATTATGATACTAACTCTTAGGGATGGGCGATACAATGTTGGAAGACATTTACCTGTTGATGAGCAACAGAGAATGCCACATTACAATCAATTGTTATCCAATAGAAATTTACATCAGTCAAACATGCCTGTCTCTGGCTCTCTTCCTGGAGCTGATCGTGGTGTTTGTGTAGTTCCTGGTGGAAATGGTACTGGCATGATGCCTGGAATGAACCGAAGCATGCCCATGTCAAGGCCAGGCTTTCAGGTAGTACATTCATCATCTCTGATCAACTCTGGAAGTATGCTTTCTTCTAGTATGATTGGGATGTCGAGTCCTGTAAATGTGCACCAGTCTGGTCAAGGAAATTCGCTCAGAGCCCGAGAAACTTTGCACGTGACAAGAGTAAGTCTTCCTTCACTGAACTTCATACATCTTGTTGCAGGTACAGTTCTGCAAATATCTGCCTTTGTATTTATGCTGTCCTTGACCAATCTTAGTTAAGGATTGGAATTTAGAGTAACTTTTTTAAGTTTTCTAGTGATCCTGTGACTGTTGTGCTGGTGTTAGCAAGTATTGCTTATTTTCAAAGTTTAAACTTTCCTCTTAATTCAATGTAAAACATGGAATCATGTATTGTTGACAGTGGGATGGCTTTGAGATGATTTCTTGTGTGAACTGAGGTTGAAGGACTGTTGTCTTTCATTGATTTCACTCGTTGGAAAGCGGTTTTATAATTTCTTATGCTGTCTCCTATGGTTAAAATTTTAAGTGTAGCTGTAGGGAAGTGTCAAATTTGCTATGGGCTTACGACCCCACACCAGGAGGAAAGTTAGACTACGTATAAGCCCAAGTGAGGTTCCATCTTATAACCAATTGGCGATAGGTGGAGTAGCCCACTAGACTTATATGTTAGTCTTCTTTCTTCTTTTTCTTTGATGTGGGACACTCACTTATGAGTATTCTTAATACTCCCCCTCACATGCGAGTCCCTTTTTACTTGGGCAATCTGGAGAGGTACGTAAACAATGGTTATTAGGGCTAGACTTTTGATTGAGGCCAAATAGGCTTCCTTTTTGAGCAAACAATATTGCTGGGCCACTTGCTCTATGCAAACTTCAAATCCTTCTCCATTTGCTTAAATGATGGGCTTCCTTTTGGGGGAAACAATAGGTCAAGATCTTCATTAGCTTTGATACCATGTCAAATTTGCAATGGGCCTAAGGGCCTACACGAGGAGGAAAGTTAGACCACACATAAGCCCAAGTGAGATTCCATCTTATAAGCAATTGACGATAGGTGGAGTAACCCACTAGGCTTATATGCTTGTTTTCTTTTTTCTCTTTCTTCTATGTGAGACTCACATGTGAGTATTCTCAACAGGAAGTGTGCATTGACATCAAGATTCTTTTCAATTCCTAGATGTGCATTGATATTGCCAACTTACATATTAGATATGCACCTTCATGCAGTCTCTGTGTATTAGTATTTCGTCGTATGAAAATAAGTGTTTATTTTTCATAGCATGGCCACAATCCTGAGCATTAGAGGTCAATGATAATGCTAGAGCTTCAAATGCAGGTCCCACAATCTCTCTTTTTGCTAATCAGATGACTCCAACTGTGCAGACATATCCAGGTCATTCACAACAGCAGAATCAAATATCTTCACAGCAGTCTAATGTACTTGGCAATCATCTTCCTCATCCTCAGGGTCCGAATCATGGTACAGGATCACCACAGCAAACATATGCAATTCACTTATCTAAGGAAAGGCAAATGCAGCAGCGGCTTTTGCAGCAGCAGCAATTTGCTAACTCTAATGCATTGATGTCCCATGCTCAACCTCAGTCCCAACCACCCATATCATCATCTATGCAAAATAGTTCCCGTATTCAGCTTCCCAATTTACAGCAGCCAGTATCACTTGCTCCTTTGACACCATCTTCCCCAATAACTCAAGGGTCAGTTCAACAGCAGAAACATAACTTGACACATCATGGGCTCAGTCGGAATTCTCAAACAGGTGTTGGTGGACTGGCAAATCCGAGTAAGCAACGACAATGGCAGCCACAGCAGCCACAGCAATTTCATCAGTTAGACCGGCAGCATCCTCATCAACGGCAACATTCACAATCTCCACAGCAGCCCAAAATTTTAAAGGGCAGAGGGAATATGATGGTGCATCAGAACCTTTCCATTGACCATTCTCATTCCAATGGCCTTTCTATGCCTGCAGGAAATCAAGGTGCTGAAAAGGGAGAACAAATGAGGCATTTGATGCATGGTCAAGGGTTGTATTCTGGAACTAACTTAGGTCCAATTCAACCTTCTAAGCCATTGCTTCCATCTCAAACCTCAAACAATTCCCAACCACAACCGAAGGTCTTCTCTGGTGCAACACCCCCTCCTCAGCCCTCAAAGCAGCTTCAGCAGATAACTTCTCATTCTGATGGTACTCAAGCATCAGTAACAACGGCCACCAATGCGGCCAATAATCAAGCTGCTCCCACACAATTAATGGCTTCTAATCACCAGCATCAGCAACAACAGCTTCCAATGCAGCCTCATCAAAAGCAAATTAATCAAGCCCAGTCAAACGTCCAGAGGATACTTCAACAAAATCGTCAGGTTAATTTTGATCTGCCGGCAAAAGCTCAAACTGATAAAGTTCATATGGACCAGCAATCCTTGCAGAATAGTGCGCAGCTGCCTTCAAGGACAAGTTCCTTGTGCAATGATTCTGCTACCACTACACCAGTTTCTACTGCCATTCCTCACTGGAAGTCATCAGAACCCTTGTATGATAATGGTGTGTCAAATCCAGCATCTCAAGTGGGTTCTACTGGGAGTCCATCTCTGACAAATTCAGTTGGGACTGAGGCTGTCACCCAATGTTTAGGCCAAAGACAGTCATTGGGCAGTTTTGGGCAACATGGGCACAGTGCTGCAACACTATGGCAGCAGCAGCAGCAGCAGCCATCAAACCATTCAACAATTCCTCCACAACCATCTCAACATGTGTTCCAGCCACAAGAGCAACAATTACCACAAGAATCGAAATCACCACCACAACTGCCACTACAACAGCAGTCCCAGCAGCAGAAATTGCACCCTCAATCAGCACAAGGAAATTTGTATGTGAGGCCTTCCAATTCATAGCTGGAATGAAACAGTCTTTGCGGATTGAGCAGGCCTGGGAGCAGTCGGTGATTACTTGGATTGGGTATATATGCCTTTGTAAGCAGCAGTGTACAGGTATCCTTGGTTGCTTTGGCCTGTCCTTTTCCCCCTGTTATACTAGATTAACTGCAAATACTGAGCAACAGATTAGATTGAGATTGCATGCTCATGAATATCTAATTCTATCTTAGTCTCCTTGGCCATTATATTTAGTCACTCCACGAATATTATGGTGTTCATGTTTGTAGCAAATGCCAAGTTTTCCTGAATGAAGAGTATTCCTTTTATTTGCTGGAGAGATTTGATATAGTTTGTCTGACAAATTAGCATGTTCCAATCCTTATTCAGTTGGATACTTCCATGTGTTTTGGAGAACTTTTAGGAAATCTTTCCTTCCTGCCCACTTTAGATTATTTTATAGTTCCCGACTTTGCATTGTGTTCTGCATGTGTTTCCCAATGTGAGTTGAATGTGAAAAATGGATTCTTTTTGCAGATGAAGGTGGTTATTTCACAAGGGCATTAAAAGAAGAAGTGATTCTTATTTTAGGTCCTGTAAAGTACAACAATCAAAAAGTGTACGGGCCTATTTTCTTTTTTTCCTGTTAATATGGGGAAATCATGTATATTACCACTGATTCAGAGGTTTGGGAAGGTGGAGACGTATAGAGATATTTGTACAGGGTCTCGTCTCTACATTTCCTGTACTTTACCTTTTACCCGGTTTCCCTGCCTGCCTGTGCAGAGGGGCCTTTTCTTTCCGCGCCCCACTAGGTTAGTGCATCATTATTTGTTAACACTTTCAGTTTTAAGTTAGTAGTATCATTTTATGGCAAAGGCTTTGTGAATATATGATGTCCTCTTTGCACATCCATCGTCATTTAACATCATGAAATTTATCATTGTAACACATGATGTCTCTAAAGTTTCAGAATGCAACGGGCCTTAATAGCTGATTCGTTTCATTGTGTATATATTTGAAGTGTTGTTAACTTTTAGAAGTCTTGACGTGTGTAAATATACTTTTCATCGCTGCATGGAATTTTGATGGATCAAATTGAAGGTTCTGGAATCCCTATTATTTGATAATGGATCAAATTGAAGGATCTGGAATCCTATTAAGTGATAATTTTGTATTGTTGATTCATTAATGTGTTTCTGGTCATTGTTTTTATTGTTACATTCTAGATTTTTTTTAATGTTGTGACATTATTAATTGTGACTTATTTTAGTGCAAATAGTATATTGTTTTAGAGATTTCCTCAAATATATGTTTTAGTTGATTCGTGAAGAATTTTTAACATTCTTCAAGGTTTTAATCATATGAAAAAGGCTAAAATCAAGTTATGCAACCTTAATCTTCCACCTTTTTGTTGTGGGTAGCATTTCAGTTCATAATATGGTTAAATCTCTTCCATCAATGCTTGAAACCTTGCTCAGTTTGAGTTAATTTTGAATTTTGTGTGTACACCATTAGTATCAAACTTTCTTGTAACTTATACTGGGCTAGGACACTTCTTGGAAATGTTTTCATTAAATGGGACTACCTAATACTCCCCTTTAAGATCTGATAGAAAAGGATAGGTCCTAAAATTCTAGCAGAACAAGCGATCTATCACCATCTTTTTCACCATATTAATTTTGTATTCCTACCAAAATGATGTGTTGTAGTGTAATAACAACTCGGTTAAGAGTTCTCCAATGGATGTCATTGCATAAGTTACAAGATATGGTTTTTTTATAAAATGTACAAGGGGCCATAAGTCTCATCATATTGTGAAGATATCCTTTGATGCGAGAAATAATACTAGCTACGAGGAGAATATATCAAATTCTGCAAGTCTTTTGACGTGGTTAACAGAAAACATGAAGCTGGGAAAAAGAACTATGTGGAGTCTCCTGCTTGTGAGAACCTTGATCCATCTTTTGCTTTTCGTGGGGAACCAATTCAAAGTGGTCTCCTAGAATATTGTCTTGAATTTGAGGATTATGTGTAATAATGGATAAGTACACATAAGAATTCTGCAAGTCTCTGTGAAAATTAGTAAATGAGTTTTGCTAAATTTATTAGTGAGACATGTATGTTTCCATCTTATTTTGTTATCTACAAATGAAGTTTTCTTAAGAGTATATTTAAATTGTATTATGATAATCATAAGTTTTATTTGCAGATTTTTTTTACATACGAAAACTTGTTACAAAGATATTGAAATATATATCTTGAATTTTTACACAAACATTGGATGAAATTCTTATCTTAACAAAAACTTGAAATCTCAATGTATGTGTGGGATTATTATCTTATCTTACATCCAAGTCAAGAATTATGTTTTCTTTGATAAATGTTTTCCAAATATGCATAAATATATTTTTCATCCATTCTGGTTGCCTTTCTTGCTTAGGATATTTCATTTTACGGGAAGCGTTTGTTGTTATTATCTATGTTAACAGAATGTATACAAACACTTAATGTGGCCAAGTTCTTCATTGCTTCATGTTTTAAACCTTTTATGGTCCATCTTCTATTATGTTTTACCAATAGATGATTTTATAATATTGATTATGACCAGGTCACCATTATTTCCATTACCACCTATTTATGTTTGCAAACCTATCATCCTTCTTGTTATGTTTTTTAATGAAAATTTCATCCGTAAAAAAAAAAGATATTTGGAAATACCATGACTGGTGAAGGCTGAGACATGATGCCTCATTGACGTCGTCATTAGTGGTAATGAAGGCTTCATTATGATACCTGTGCCACTCTCTTCGATTGTGTTGAAGGCAATTTAGTCGTCACTACTGCCACTCATTGTTGTTGGTGACTATTGTTACTAACTGGTAGCATGTCTGGACGAGTTGCCAGTGGCAGTGTTGATGATGGTCGGTGATAATTAGACAGAGGAGGGATGACATTTTTTCGTCTCTTAAAAAGAGTTGGCTAAGGCTTTTTAAGGTAGAAGAAGACGGTGTTTGGATAATGGCTTAAGTAAATTTAAGGATATAATAACTTATGTTTGGACATAAGAGTAAGTAAACTTATTTTGAGTATGGAATAAGCTTAGTTTACGTTATTGTAGGCTGAACAGATAAACCTATTAGATCCCAATCTTGATTGAAGTCCATTAAGAAACCACAAATAAAAAGAAGCTAGTTTAGAGAGTTGAACGGTTGACTTTTTTAAAAAAAAAATTAAAGAATGACATTAATCAAAGAAAATGCCTAGGGATATACTATTGAATGTAAGAAACATAGTCTATAAAAGATCAAAAAAATTGATCATCTTGAATACTAAAGGAGTTATAACCAATTGGCTAGGATAGATGGGGATAGCTTTAATATGGCTCATCTATCAATATTATCTCCCTAATATAGTGAATAATCTTCATCTAAAGCTCCATTTTATCATTTGATTGTTCCTTAGAAGTCCTTAAGTTCCTCTCACGTCGAATTTAGTAGATTAAATATGACTAAGCCGTTTAGAGAAGTAATCTATCATCTTTCCTTATTCTTGGGGGCTTTAGAATCTATTGTACAATGTACTTCTAGTCTATAAGAGGATCTAGAGCATTAAATCTTAATAGGAAGTCTCATATAAGAATAGGTGACTGATGGTTGCATCATTCTTGTTATAGTTCACAGGAGGAATTCATAATGGCAGAGATAAATGAAGTAATCTTGTAAAATATGGAATCTTTCCACAATAGCTAACCACAACGTAAAAGAGAATTTGAGAGAGAGCAATTTACTTGACATTAGTCTGAACCAGGGAACCTTAGTTCTTATAGGCCTGATAGTGAGCCTAAAAGACTTAGTAGTGAAGGTGCCTAAGAAACTCAGTGCCATATTACTTTATCTTGGGTAGCTGATTCAGGATGGTAGTTAGGGGCCTAGTCAGGGAGAGAATTTGAAAACTTGCTTGATCTTATCCAATAATCTGAGTTGATTAAAGCAACATTTCTGGTGGCCTGGCATGAAGAAGCAGGTGACAGAATATGTATCTAGGTGTCTGACATGCCAACAAGTTAAAGCTGAGCACCAGGCTCCAGTAGAGAAGCTCCATTCGTTGCCTATTCTCGAGTGGAAATGGGAAAAAACCACTATAGATTTCATCATGGGATTGCCCAAGACTCAGAGGCAACATGATGCTATCTGGGTCATAATAGACTGGTTAACTAAATCGGCCCATTTCTTGCCAGTGAGGGAGAGTAATTCACTCGATCAGTTGGCCCAGAAGTATGTGAATAAGGTAGTGAGACTGCATGGGGTTCTAGTGTCTATAGTATCAGACAGGGATCCCAAATTTACTTTGAGGTTTTGGAAGAGTTTGCAGTTTGCTATGAGTACAAAGTTGAACTTCAGTGCAGCATTTCATCCTCAGAGAGGACAATCAAGACTGTTGAGGATATGCTTCGAGCTTGTGTATTGGAGTTTAGAGGAGCGTGGGATCAGTATCTAGCCCTGATTGAATTTGCTTATAACAACCATTATCACAGTAGCATCGGAATGGCACCATATGAGGCCTTATATGGAAGAAAGTGTTGAATGCCTTTGTATTGGGATGAAGAGGGTTTGAGAATGGTTGAGGGCCCGGAGTTGATTCAGGATACAATAGATAAGGTGAAATTGATCCGGAGCCGAATTAAAGCGGCTCAAGATAGACAAAAGAGTTATGTGGATCAGCATCGGAGGGAGATGGAGTATAATGTAGGAGACAGAGTTTTCCTACGAGTGTCACTGTGGAGAGGAGTGTTAAGATTCGGTAAAAATGACAAATTGAGCCCTAGGTACATTGATCCTTATGAGATCATTGAGAGGATAGGACCTTTGGCCTATAAGTTGGCTTTATCGAATGAGATGTCTCAGTTGCATAATGTCTTTCATGTGAGTAAGCTCTGAAGATACCGATCGGATCTGACACATGTGATACCGGCTCAGGAGATTGAGGTTACTAGCAATTTGAGCTATGTTGAGGAGCCGGTCCAGATTGTGGGATCATGGAATAAGCAATTGAGGAACAAGGTTATTCCATTGGTGCAAGTCCTATGGAGGAACCACTCAACTGAGGAAGCAACTTGGGAGACCGAGGAGCATATGAGGAGACAATATCCTCACCTGTTCGAACAAATAGGTAAGAATTTCGAGGAAGAAATTTTTATTAGGAGGGGAGACTTGTAACATCCCATCATCGATGGAAAGGGTAAAATAGTAATTTGGAACGGGTTAGGAGTGTTTAACATTGTTTTGCTATGTTCATGCATTCCTATACACACGTGAATAGTAAATTTTGCACATGTAATGATTGTACATGCATTCATGGCATTTTTCGGTATATGTGTCTCTAATGTGTTTATTGTGAAAAATATGATTTTTGTGCTTGAAAATTGAATTGGACTGGGTCTTTGTGAGTTTTGAATTTTTGGAGAATTTTTGAAATTTTTCTGAAAATTTCGGGGTACTTTTTCGGACTAGGAAAAATGCCAAGTGACAGACTGACTAGTTACTGGTAGTAAAAATGACTGTCCAATGGCACTGAAAATTTAGATATATAACTTTAGGATTTATTTAAGTGAGCCATTGAAAATTGGGAGATGATTTGTATAGAAATTGGACTTACGTTTTGAAAATTGAATTTGTGGAGCCAAACATGGTCTTAACTCTCCTAGCATTATTTTAATTCAACACTTTCGCCTTTTTTGCTTTATCTTTTCATGATGGTTCTTCTTTAATAGGTCATTAGTGTTTTAAATGAGAGTTCCTCCATAATATACGTAGGCTCCCTCTTCTTTCTTCTTTGTTGGGTTTCTTCTTCATGTTAATGGTTACCAACCCCTAACTACACAAAAGCTCTCATATCCTACTTATTTTCTCTTTTTTTGTTTACAAAAAACACAAACCTAAGGTTTTCCCCTTAAGAAGATGATGGTTGTGTGTGGTACGGAAAGTTAGTAGGATTGTGGGATTTTGAAGTTTAGAAGTTTTGGAAGCTTGTTTAGGTAACAATTGTGTTTTATGTCATGAAATACTAGTTAAATGCATTATTTATGATATTTCTAAAGTTAATTGCATGGCAATTGAGGTTGGAGTATATGGGTGTGTGTGTGTGAATTTCTTGCCTAGATGAATGATAAATGATTTAGAATTGGATGAATGTATATTAGAAATATTTTGGAAGTGAAAGTAGGTGTAGAAAAGTGTAGGAAATGTGTGGATGTATGAATGTGTGTTGCTTCCATTTTATGGCTAATTGTTTAAGTGAAGGTCTTGATTAAATTGTGGGTGATTTATTGACTAAATTGGATGCTTATT
>JANKYF010190718.1:0-11417 GCA_029829435.1 Erythroxylum hondense | reverse complement strand
CTATATTCGTTCTCATTCTTATTATCATTTTCCAAACCAACCATCTCCTAAGTTCTATTCTAACTTATCCCCTTTTACACTACTTGTCGAGTTCTCTATAAGTGGTTATTATTAGAGCTCAAATGCTTATACACTTAAAATTGGTGTCGATGAACATGTTTGGAAAACATTTCAGAAGGGGCAGTAGTAGTACGAAAAGAATAAATTTTATAATAAAGATACTTTATGCATTAATCAAGTTATAAATTAAAGTTATCTTGAATTTTATCAAGTTATAAATAAAGGTGATCTTGACTGCTAAAAAACTTTTATTTTTCTTTGTTACATACAGAGCAACCATTTACAATCAATTACAGGCAGTATCAAAATGCAAACAAGCAAGCAAGTAAATGTGTGCCAACTATATAAAATAAACTTATTATATATGGTTGAATAAAGCCCAAAAACCTTTTTAAGTGATAAAAACCACATAACAAGCACAGACTGCCGAAACATTATAATCATCAAAGGTCCATCAATCACACAACTAACTAAATTAACGAGTGTCCGTTGAAGATGAAGTCAGAACTCAGAAACAACAATAATAACCGGCAATGATGAGAATAATCTAAATATCATCGGGTTAAAAAGGCAAAAATATAATAAAATTGCAACGAAGGCAGAAAACACGACCTCCGTCTTGATAGTCACTTGGAATAAAGTAAACACCAAATCCCATTTGACCCCTTGAATTGGTCAAGTAAAGGTGCAGAGGAGACCAAGAAGTCATTTGCACATGTATAGCTCAATAGCTATGAAATAATGGCAATTCTATTATTTCCAAAGGAAAAGGGCAAATTACAAAAGCCACTTTCACGACAATGTTCCTATCCACCTTCGCCGCAATGTTTCTATCAATCATATCAGTCCCAACAATCACAATTTTCAAGCTTTCGACATCACAACTCAGGACTTGGCATCACCATGTTTCATATACTTCCTGTCAACTCCTGGAAGTCCAAGGCCTCCTGCTACCCTATCCCAACTTGCCCTCCAGCGGGGAAAAGAAAGAGTATGCTTGTGGCTAGACAATGTGCAAAACTTATATACCACCTATCCAACAAAGGAAAATTCTAATCGAGTCTTTGCAGCAAGGACAATGGCCACTGATTCAGTAACCAAAAGGATTTCATCCAATGGATATGTCTGATCAATGCAAGCAACTGACAAGACTTTACAAGCACAAGAATTTACTTGCTAAAAGCCGAGCCGAGTCCTGTCTGAGTAGTAAATAACAGCAATCTGGAAAATAACCACCTGTTAATTCTTGAATTGTTATTTTCAAACTAGCACTCTTAGTGCGGCAAAATAAAATAACTTTCAGGAGGAAAACAGAGACATCCAATGCAAAACTTAATATATCAACCTACCAAACACAGATAATTCCTCTTTTCAGACTGTAATAATAGAGTTGCAGAATAGTGTCAAATTTCTTTTCCTTTTTCTTCTGTGTAGGAGATGGGAAAGAAAACTAATGAACAAACAAGTTAGGGAAAGTAGCTTGGCTCACCTTCTCGAAAAGCCTAAGGGAAGTCACCTTCCTTGAACCACTCTGTAATTGAGTATCAGATCATCAGGTTTCTTCCATATGTAAGCTCGCACAGTTGCCAAGCTCATGTCAGGAGACAAAACCTGGAAGATATTAACCGTCATTTAGTAGTGTTTTAATGCATAAGTAGAAGTGGCCTTCGATTTGAGTACAATTTCAATAGGGTACAAAGACGATTTTAAGGTAGGTACATATATCTAAGTTCAAGATACATCAGGTATGCTCACTGCCAATCCTCCATCAAGAAAGACTCCTGGGTTCAACCATTGCCCATCTTTCAGGCCCTAGTTTAACACCAAATAACCACAAATAGAGTGATACAATACTGCAAAATCTTGGCCACTCTTACTAATTTACATTCAAGGTGCACAGTTTGAAAAATAATAGCTCAAGAAATAATTAACAGCATAAACTGTTTGATAAATATTACCATTATCCAACAAAAATTTAGCTACATCTAAAGCATTTTAACATTAAAAACAGAATTCCACCCACCTGGTTATTGCACAAGATCTCAATATTTGGCCTAAGCTTTTGCCAAGGCTTCAATCCAGATCGGAAAGATGCATCTCCAACCGCAGAATGCTGTAACTGTCCCCCACTAGGAGCAAATGTTCCATCAGGATTAACACTGTCCAATGGTTTGTCAAGGACCATTTTTTCTACTACATAATTGACAACCTGAAGAAAAAGGTGGAACACAGTAAATAAAGCTGTAGTCTTCAATAAAATCTCAAGAGGAAGTTTTAAATTTGTTGAAGTCAGCAGCACTTTAGAAATGTTTGAATTTGCACAATGTATTACTTTGGAGAATATACCTAAACCAAGCTACTATGCAACAGGAAGTGTTATATAGACACATGCATACAGAGAGTAAACAAGCAGACAAATCTCCAAAGGCGTACCAACTATTTCAATATATAACCTAAATGGCACATGAAAACCCTAAATAAGAAGGAATTGCTGAAATGTTTTCACTAAGTTGAGCCAACTTAATAATTTAGGAACTTTTTTGTTAAACTGGTTTATGTGGCATATTCTAACCGGACAGGAATAGCACCTGGCATGTTGATGTGGTATTCCTGATGTACTTAATGATGTCTCTATGGTGAAAATCTGTATGAAGTAAATACAGAATACATGTCTTTCTTGACTGAACCAAACTTACTTTATGTATCCTCAGTATGCGAGGTGCACTTAGTTTGCCTTGAGTGAGAATTTGGAAAGGAGAGCCTTCACATGGATGTAGATAGAAACTACACCTACAGAACGTGAAGTGTCAAGTTAAATCTGCCACCGTAAAAGCAATAATATGTTCCTTTTGCTAAACCATACACAGTTCAGCAGAAGTACAAAATATCTTAAGAAATTCTTCACGTCTGATGAATAAAAAGATTTTGAAGAAAAGACACCAGGAAGAAATGCATGCTTCTTTTGCTAATCATTAACAAAGGAAAGATGGTATTGAAAATACTTGGAATTTTCTCTTGGGGGCAGGCGATTGTTCAACACACAATCCAGACACCACCATGGGAAGTCCTTCTCATCTTCAGTACCATCTAAATCAGTAATTTTCTTTCTCCAAGGGCCACCTTGAGAGCCTTCAGTGACAATAGAAGGAGGGGAAGCCGTAGAAAATTCAAATGGAGGATACACCACAGCATCATTATCAGCACCATCCACCTCAACCCTCGAATGAGTAAGACTTCTAGGAGGAATTTCCTTTCCAACTAATAAATCCCCATTAGCAGAAACTTGCGTTCCATGTCTTTGTTTTCTTTTGACTAACCAATGAGCCAATAAGCCTTTAAGTGTTTCACGAGCTAGATTCACCTATGAACATTGAGCCAATTCGGTAGGTAGTTCAAATAAAACTGAGGACACAACTCTGACTCAAAATCAAAATATTGCAATAAAGCACTTCAGAGGACCATACATAAATAAGCAGGCAGACATTAATATGCAAATCCATGTGTAACAAGAATACATAATTACAGAGCTTAGACAATAAAACCTAAGCTTCATGGTCTACACTCACTGGAGACAGCACTTACAGATATCAGCTCCAGTCCTTGGGCACTATAACTATGATGTTAGGAAGTCTGTCCCATTTCTTTTATTCTTCGGGTAAAAATCTCATGAATCAAATTCAAAGGGCATCCCAGGAATTTCTCTCAAGTTTCCACCTTTTAAAGCTATTCATTCCTACCTAAGAAGAATATATATCTAACAAAACAAAATGGAAGGATTTTTAGACCCCTTGACATTCCCTACAGAAGTTCGGTCAAATCCTTGAGCTCTGGCAAAGGGTTTTACTGATTTACCTTATCATCCTCAGGTTTCCCAGAAATGTTGAGGTCTGCAGAATACATCTCCGCAGAAAAACATTGTGGCGTATCCAAATGAACAGACAAACTTCCAAGCCTGGTATCCACAGTGAACCATGCAGGAATACTCACCTAAACCATTAAGATAATCAGTAGTTAACAGAGCACCCTAGTCAAAGAACCCATTTTAGATTATTCTCAGTGATTCGACATGTACCATTTCAAACAATTGTTCCTTCTTATCCTCAAATGAGACCTGAAGGAAGAGAATACGTGAATTATGAGCATTAAAAGTAACATTGTTGTACCAAACCTGAAACTAAGAATACATACATAGCTATTATTATCCCCAGAAACCCAATGACACTATAATTCCAAAAACATAGTCATAGCACTCTCAAGAACAGAAAAGCAGAAGGACGTTTAGATGGTAACCTTTCCATAGTCCTCAATTACAACACCCCTTGTAATCTCCCACAGCTTCACTGAGCCATCAGTATCCTACCAGATAGGTATTAGAAGTAAGTCATCTATAGGCATCAGCTTCGAAATATATCAGAACTCATGCATGAAGGCAAAAGAGCAATTCTTACCTTTGTCAAAACATGCCTTCTATTATTTAATATTTCATGCTGCACTATTGCTGGAGTTCCTTGGATGGTTAATGTTGGTTCTTTATATACAGGAACCTACAACAAAAGTATGCCAACCAATCATATGCAAGGGAGAAAGTGCTAACAAACAATTTTTACTTGACAAGAATGAACCCTCATCATATAACTTCATCATCAAAATAAAATATCTTTGTGGCTAGTAGGTGAGGATGTGGGGATAAATTACCAATAAATAGACTTAAAAGCATCAAGAATTTTGGAAAAATTTTCCCCTCCATCGATTATTTGAACAGATGCTAAATGTGTGAATGAAGTATAGATATACTTATCTGGATCAGTTAATAAAAAGGCAAAAATGGCACACTGCAGCCTCACTTTTAAATAATACTACCATAATAAATACTTACTGGTGTAGATCCTTCCAAGGAAACCCTTGCCCTGGAGAAAGAAAGGTTTCCAGCCAAGAAAGAACACCCTTTCTGAAAGACCTTCTGTGGATTCTGCCCTTCAGCAGGCCATCTGTTAACCGAAGAATCTGTTGTTGCAACCCATATGCTTTCATCATGTAGTGCCAACTGAAGAATAGGATGCTCCTTTGTGCAAAGTAAAATACTGTCCCTTGTTAACAAGTCTGTCAAGTATAACTGAAGGTATAAACAGAATGAGTATCAAAATTTTTGACCACTAGAGCAAAAACTCTAAGAAACGGAATAACATGTTGCAGAAAGGTTTTTGCATTCATTATGTTTGGAAAAGATTATACTTACAGAAGAGTCCCTCCCACCACTATAAACATGACTAAATGTTGGTGTGCTAGCAAGTGCCCAAACTGAATCCGTATGCACTGCATACGAATGTACACATCGTTGCTGACCAAGATCCCATAATCTACAACATGAATCAATAAAGATTTTGTTCTTCTCTTCTTTTGTTGAAACAAAGATAGATACATTACAGTAAGAAGATAGTTCCAAAATATACACCTGATCATTGAATCAGAGGACCCAGATAAGCAAAACCTGCAAAATGTTATTCAAGAAGCCATTTTTAGCTTCAATCACAGAACTGACAAGACAACCAAAAAGATCGGCTGTACCAATGAGACCAGGAATCTTCCTAAACTCAGAAAACTGTTATTGAACTCCTTTTGCTTATATTTTCAGTTAGCATCATTTTGCAGAGGAGTAATAATCCATGTAGTATTTCAATTACCATTTTAAACTGTAATAGGATTAAAATAAAATATACACTAAAATTCCTGTAGTCACCAGAGTGATAAAGCAAACTTAACCAATGACAATTCAAGTCAATTCATTTGCAGGCTTAAATATGTCTCAAAATTTTCTCTTTAGCTAGCAGCATCTATTGGCATTAGCAACGTCAATATCAGATAGGAAATTAAAAATTCGGGTGCTTAATTCTAGATCATTCTTCAGTCTCCACTCTATGTGGCAACCCAGGATCACAATATGTTCCCATTTATCCAACCATCATAGGTTTCATTGTTTCCAAGAAAAAGCATCAAGGAGATAAAGAAATAGAAAGGCGCTCCTTTTTGTTCCCCCTCATTCAAAGCTGCACACAATTCATGCTACTAAAAGTCAAACAAATCTAATGTTAAAAACCACCTCTTGCTTCATATAGTAAGTGTAAACATGGCATTTTTGTTATCATCTGAACATTTTCGAAAGCATTTACAGATACCACTACACAGATCAATCACATACTAGATAAGATTAACGTGAGTGCTACAAAGGCAACTAAAAAGGCCAAAAACATATGACATAAACCAGAATAATTAACACCAAACTGACAAGCATAGGCAAAGAAAGACAAAAGGACAGGAGAGATGACTTAAACCATTCCACAACTTGTCATCAACATGCGATGTTGACATAGATGAATAGTGCATTAAGCCAACCTGCCAGTAGAATCCAGAAGCAAAGCTCTAATATTATCGGTATGCCCTCTTAGTTTCATAGTCTTTGAACCGCTTCTCGGGTCCCAAACACGAACAACCTAGACGAATCAGGACAAGATAAGAAAATCAGGTCTCAGTGTATTCTGTTTATTTCTTTTTCCTAAACATTAAATCTGCTAAGTGTAGAAACATGAAATTGCAATTGTTAACTTAAAATCGGAGTTACCTTCTCTGTCCCACCAGAAACAAGTATTGATCCACTGTCATTCATTGCCAATGCATAAACAGACTCTTTATGGCCCTTGGCAGTGGTTGGGACATATCCATGGGACTGAGTTGAATGACCCGAGATGCTGTTGCTTGAACTGATTGAACGTAAACTTGTAACAGGCAATGAACTATTAGAACCATTGACACCATTAGGGCATTCATCTTCCCCTGCATCACTTGACTTAGAGTTCGTGGCAACAGCAGCTTCAACGTCCCATATGAAAACCTCCCCACCAAGGCCACCAGAGGCAACTATATTGCTCTAAAATGCATGACACTAAATGAAGGTCAGGAAATGGCATTGATAACAAATCAGATCAGACCATATCATACCAACACACACCAAGAGTGAATCTACCAGAAGAGATAGTTAAACTTAACATTATCAAATGCAAGGAAGGAACCTTTCATACATGCAGTTTATAAGATCCACAAAAAGTTTCACATAGAAATTACATTTTTTTCAGCTGCAGCTAGACAAGTTACATAGTCAGAATGCTGACGTAGTGTCCTGATACAAGCTCCATCTGATAAGCAATTCCACATCTGGTTTATCAAAAACAACAAACATCAGCAATTAGTAACAAAATAATTGTAAGAAGACAATCAATAGCCAGGATTGCAAACCAGAAATAACATCACAGATAGAAAACCTTGAGGGTAGTGTCTGAAGAGCAGGAGACAAGTGTGTTATCGCCAGCAAGCACAGCATCATTTACCTACATAACCAGATAAACTAGCCTATAATCAACTAGATCTCAAATAGCCACTGCTAAGCGAACAAAATTACAAACTAAACTGATTTTCACAATTTAAGGAAGCTTGAAAAAGTTTTCCACACCAATCAAAAAGTAAAAAAGTTTTTCTCTCCAGAGAAATTTCTGGAACCTGGGCACCTAACATTCAACACTAGAGTATTATGTGCATTCTTTTCAGTTCTGATACCAGCTAAATTGCTCAACCACCGTACCATCCAACTAAAATTCCAGAGCAATCACCTAAACTATATATTTCAATGGACAAGATAAATATTTCAACATTTAAAAGATCCAAATTAGAGGAATACTACAGAATAGCGAAAAATAACACAAAAGCCCCTTTACCATTCTGTATAAAGCAATCACCTAAACTATATATTTCATGGACAAGATAAATATTTCAACATTCAGAAGATCCAAATTAGAGGAATAGTACACAATAGTGAAAATAACACAACAGACTGAAGATTTACCCAATCCACATGTGATTCAAATGTTGCAGAACAAGTTGCAGAATCTATATCTAATGTCCATCTCTTCAACGTGCCATCACGACTCCCAGTGAAGATGAAATCATACCCAGATTTTAATACAGCCAAACAATTGACGCCGGCACAGTGCTGCATTAGAAATGTTAAGTTAGTGACAAATTTGACAAGAACTTAGATAATATTATAACAGGTTCAAAATGCTTGACCATAAAATAAGCATCGTAAAACCTCATGACCTAACATTAATCTAGGGAAACATTTGGTAGAAAAGTTTGTAAATGCATAAGCAACCAAATGAACAAATAAGAAAAAAATTGAGAACATAATAACAAGATTAAAAAAAAAGTATACACAGGTAAACCAACTAACGACATAAGCTCCTTGAAATAAAGAAATTGGCAAACATAAAAAGTAGCAGCATATTTACTTCAAACTCTAGGATAATCAACCCAAAAAAAACTTAAAAAAACGTTGACAGACAGCCTCACCTTTCTATCATCAGCATCAGTCAACACATATGTTAGTCTCTTCTCCTTACGCGTGCGAACAGAATTGGATGTGTTTCCTGCACTGCCCACGCGGTGCATTGCTATGATCCCTAAAACAAGAATGAAAGCACCGAATCAATCCCTAAGCATACCAAAAAAAAAAAAAAAACAGCCATCACACTGTCCTAGCATGCATCAGTCTAATACTGATAACAACGACCTCCGAGTTGGAAAGTGTCAAAAGGGCTGGGAAACCAATAGAAAATTCCAAAATGGATTGAATCATGCGCAAAAGATAATCAAGAATCAACTGTAAAAATCAGTCTGCAAACTATACAGATTGGAAAAGATAAGCGAATCTATTAACACGGATTATGAAAACAACTCCAGTAGAAATCCCCAATCGTCACGAATTCCCACCTCCTAGTTAAAGCCTCATATATAGTATCCCAATCACGCACAAAACCACCCATAACTAGAACCATAAGAGTCGTAGTAAATTTATCCTTTCTATTTCCTTAAGATTGCCAATAAATGCGATCAGACTCTAATTTAACGGAAAATAATAAAAAGCATAGACGACGGAGAAGCGAAATTGGGAACATCATAACTTGCCTAAAATTCCAAGGCCAGAGAAAGAGTAGGATCGATGGCTGAAGAGAGAGAGAGACAGAGAGAGAGTGTGTGAGCTTAGAGTTAAACCCTAGAGAGAGGAGATGGTTACTGTCTTTTTAGTGTCGTCTTGTGATGGCTGCCGTCGAGTGTTACACAGCAGCGGAGAGACTATAGAGAGGAGCAACAGATTTGACAAACACTGATCAAATCGCACACAATTTTTCGTTTTCCGGTTTTAAAATTTTGTTTCGCTTCTCCTCGGACAACGGAACGGGGAAGTGATGAAGAAATGTAAAAGTCAAAGGTTCATAAAAATTTGTAACTGATCTTCTCTCGCTACCTGATTCCTCAACCGATACGGCGCAGTTTGGGAGAAGAAATTTGTGAAAATGTAACTCCTGCGTAGTTTGTAACCTTACGTAACTTTGGGTGTAAAATGTTCTTTTAATCTATTGGGCGTAGACAGATGTATTATAAATTTTAATATATTGGATTTATCATTTGGTGTTACATTAAGTAAAGAGGTGATGATACCCCCTTTTTTTTTAATCTTCACATAAGGCCAAGTTGGAGAATAGCTTACATCACTGCTACTATTATCTGACTTCATTAAAATATGGAGACATATTTAAATTGAAACAATAAAAATTAATATCATACTCTGCAAGTCTAAAAGTAGATTGAGTATATATGGAGAAGTAAAAATGTATTTTTGAATCTTAATTTTATATTAAAATATAAGTTAAATATTATATTGGAAAGTGTAAAAAGTATATTTTTAATCTTAATATATTTATTAAAATACAAGTTAGGGTCTGATATTTTAAGACTTTCTCAATTTAAATTCTAAAATGATGGAACACTTAATAAGATTATTTCTCTGTTAATCGTGTGCTATATTAGTATTAACGTGATATTATATTTTTATTTTTTTAATGTCTACGTGAGTCCAATTGTAGAATATAATTTTCACGTAATAATATAAGATTTATTTTTGTTTTGGATTACATTAGGTATCTTGGCTTAGCCGAACTAATCCTAAGCTCCTAGGACTCTACCCTAAGAGCTCTAAATGATATAAACCTGAAACTCTAAGATCCTTCAGGTTCTTACATAGCCTGTATATTTCTACGCACAAAGAGTCTTCATATACTTGATTATTCAGTTGATGATTGATCACTGGCCTTTTCCTGGTCAACATCAGGTTCTTATCAGCCCTCAGGTTCTCTAGTAGCTCCAACTCTCACACTGCTGCTAGAAGCGAGGCATCCGTAATTGATCCCATTAAGAAACTTTACCCAAGAGGCTAGAGGATCATCAATAAGAACATTTCCTATTTCTCCTTCTTTGACGTGACTCAAACTCAAGACCTCCTAAAAGGGAGAGCCTTAAGTGAAGAGCTGAAACTATTTCCTATGTATTTTAATTGCACTTAAATCAATATTAAACAAACTATTCACAATACTAAGTTTGTATCCACGTTTTCTTCCATGGTTATTTGGGCGGTGGTAGTAGTTGAATGCTAATGGTTTTAGAGTAAGGAATTTAGGTGGGAGAGGCCTGGATAGTGAAGGCAGGGTGACTTCGAATGGCAAGTACAAGAAGTTGTAGACATGAAAAGACGACAATAAATAAACAGTCAAACCAAGACTTAGAAGCTTAGACAATAGTGACTTTTCTATATCTCGGGGTGGGGAATTTGGTTGTGTAAGATTTGGGATTTGTGATATGAATGACCAATTGCAACTTATAAGAATTGTCAATAATGAGCTAACAATTACCGATAATGATGAACCCGATCTTGACACAAACCTAAATATTGGATCACAGTCAAGTCCTAAACACTCCATCAATAACATTACTGGATCAAAAAGGTGGGTATAACTAGGGGTGTTCAAAAAAACCCGCGAACTTGTGAATCAGACTTGAACTGTATGAACCAAACTTATAAATAAGGTTACCTAAACTTAAGTTTAGGTTCGGTTCAAACCGAACTTAAAAAATCAAGTTTATGGTTCAGTTCAAGTTTCTAACTTGCAGTTCTAGATTAACCGAACCTAAATTGAACCTAAACGGAATCTATACCAGGTTAACCGAACCGAACCTGATTTATAAGTTTAGGTTTAAACCTAAATCTGAAACACTCAAAAAACTTATCATATATTTAGATATAATTTAGATATAATTTATAGAAATATTTAACATTTTAATTGATAATTTATTTTAAAGAATAAATAAATTGAGTTGTGTCTTTAAATCTATTATGTATATACATAAAATAAATAAAAATATTTTCATAATGCTTATGAGTCAATACTTCTACTTCAAATAATAATTAATATTGT
>JANKYF010190685.1:0-11427 GCA_029829435.1 Erythroxylum hondense | reverse complement strand
ATGTGATTCTAAGGAATTAAAATTGACAAAAATTAAAAATAAATAGAAATAATCAAATTTGGAAAATTAATGAAGAAACCTTAGTTTCGGGTCACCTATATTATCAAACTAGTATGAATCATCGATACAAATTTAAATTAAATCCATTAACAAATATTCATTGAATGGTGCTCTCTCTTAGGATTAAATAAATAGAAACATGTATTCTAATCTCTCTTATTAACCAACAACTTAGATGCGATTTTAAGTTTAGTTAATTAATAGCTTTAAGAACCAAGAGAATCAACGAGCAAGACAATAAACATACGATATGTATTTAATCTAGATAAATATCTTTCTTAAAATTTCCAATCCCTAACGTAAAAGATGTTAAACCTATTTGCCACTTTTGATTAGCAAAACTGAGCATCAAATCCTATTAATTTGGTTGTAAATTAAATCAATCAATTCTTTGTTGTGTACCTTAGAGATCAATCAATTCAATAATGAAAAGTAATGCAAAAGGCACTTAATATTAGTTAAAAAAAAACTTTATTCAGAAAATCTCACACATACCAGATGATAGCATTGGTTTCTTTCAACCAAGAAGAATGATTTAGTTACTCATAATAGTGATGAAACCTGACAGAAGAATAGTAGAACTTTTGGTCTTCATATCTATCTTTTTTCTAGAAAAACAAAAATCATCTTTAAAAGAAAACAAGAATATGAATGATGAATTTTTAAGGGGTTGTCCTCCCTTTTTATAGTTATTTGATTAGATACACTTCCCCACGAAATCAAGTAGCAAATACCCATATAAGGGAAACAACTTAATTCCCAAAATAATTATAACCGTTAGTCTATCGAATCTCCTTTCAAATAAGACTCTGGTAATAAACTTTTTTCTTGCACGTATTCACGCTTAATCAAAAACTTTTCTGTCAACTGAAAACTCGAATTATCTTTGCTTTTCTTGCATCTTTTTAATTCAAATTCAACTCCCATGTGTTCAAAATTACTTGATAACAATTAAGAAACAAGCCCATTAATTTCAAATAAAAATTTCAACACATTAAAGAGATTTACATCCAAAGTTAGCACAAAAATAATAAGTTATCAAAGCCCCTAAATTTCGTTTAGCTTGTTAACAAGAGAAAAAAAATCAATAAATGAACAAGAATTAATTACACAAAATAAGCAATCTTAAACAAAAGATATTACAGATTATCACAATTTTGTATAAGAGGAAAAACTTTGTATTATTTCTCACTTTATAGAATAGTATTTTCAGTATAGGAAATAAAGAATTAAAAATCAACAACTTTTTTTTATTGACATCCTTATAAATAAAGAACTATAAATGAGGAAAAGAGCTTGATGTTTGCTCCTTATGGACCTTACTGGCTATTAGCAAGGTGATTGATGATTATCGATGGCCATATCCCAAAAAAAGAAGAAGAAACAGAAGCAAGGACTTTGTTGATACCTTGTTGAGCTTCGTTGGATCCCATGAAATCGGTCATCGTATTGGTTGGGACAACGTTAAAGCCATAACATATTGGTGAGGTGATCTGGTCTAGCTATCTTAAATCGATTTGATAACAATTAATTGAATTGTGATATATATATATAGTAGATAATTTTAAATTGAGCAAAATATTAATTGTGTATGTAATATTGTGCTCTTAGGTATGCTATCGCAATTTTTTTTGAAAATAAATAAAGTATTAGATTTATTATATCTCAGCCATTACAATATATACAAAAGATTAGAGAGATTAATTATAGTACTTGTCTATCTCAATGTTAACAGAAGGTACAAACACCAAAAAGGAGTTCTAAGTTCTAACTATTTAGCACGATGGAGGTTAAACGTCCAACTTTGAAAGATTCCAACTAACTCTCATACTTGGGGTTAACATGTGACCAACTTTCCTTGCCACTAATGTAGCGTGATCCCATTTAGTATCTTCTCTGCTAAGTGATGTTTATCTTCTTCAACTTGTTTGTACACTCGACAGTTCCGTTCTTTCCATTTCAAGTAAATGGAGCTGATGAAGGCAACTTTGAAAGTATAGCATTCTTTTTACCTAGTTTCGATCGATTGATAAACCATCTCAATGTCAATTCCCAATCATACAGTTGATTAACAACACCCACCATATATTAGATTCTACTCCAAATGGATGTGGAATAATCGCAATTGAAAAATAGATGGTTTTTGTCTTCATTTACAGCACGACAAAGAACGCAACCTTTATAAGCTGGATTAAAGCATTGCCATTTTGTTTAAGCCGATTTTCAATGACCAGCCAAGCAATGATGTGTGTATTCTAAATCAGTTTGGTGCCGCATTGTGCATTTGATTGATCTTTTTCCACCCTCATATGAGTGGAATGATGTTTTAGCGATCATTATCAGAGAAACTCGTGCTGGGAGGCCTGAAGATCTCATAATTCGGACATCTTTTCAAATGGTGACCTACCATTTATGGAGGGAGCGTAACCGGAGGATTTATAAACAGCAAGCTAGACAGAAATATGAACTAGCTGACTCTATTGTGAACATGATTGGGGAGGTTATTATTGCTTCTGGTAGGTTTTTAGGATTGAGTTTGAATATGCGTAGGCGCTGGCACCTGTAGAGGTTGGATTAGCTGTTGGGCTGTCCAATGGGTAGAGGCCATTTGTTTAGCCTCCTTTGTTTCTGTGTTTTTGGTTTCTCTCTTGTGTAAGGATTGTACAGTGTAACTTTTTACTGCCTTGAGTAATTTATTTTCTTTAAAATTTCAAAAAAAAAAATGATGGATGCTTTGGAGTTCATGGTATGCTTCCATAAAAGATTATACCAAGGGACCTGTCTGGTATCACTTCTAAGGATGCAATGACAAGTTTCATTTGTAAAGACTCAGCTCGGGTTTTTACGATTGCATGTGCATTGTCTATCTGTAATGTTGTACTCTTAAATTGTTATTGCGGCATATTTATTTTTTAGAACTATCTTTGTAAGGTCTATAATTGTTTTGACATAATCCCTTATTTAAGCCTAGTTGCCAACTAAAACTTTTTAGTAGATGCGTTAACATCATTAGCATTGTGAATAGTAAACCCTTTAATTTCAAGTTTTATATTTTATTTGATAATCAAAACACAAATTAAATTATATTTTATGTTAGACTTTTTTTAATTCCCCACTTCATATATGGATAGTGTTTTAATTTAAAGAAACAAACAATTATAAAATATATTTTAAATGAACTTCTTTCTAAATTATTAAGCCTATGATATTTTAAATTAGTATCTCTTCAACTTTACTCATCATCATGTTACAAGGACATGCAATTATGATATGGATCCTAGGAAATTAGTTACTTCATGTATGAAAATTAATTTGATAAGAATTTTAGGAGAGTCATACCTCAAAAGCTAGCTTATGAGGATAGAGAGCCCAAAGTCCTTATAAATCCCATATCAACTTTGTACTTAATCAATATGGGATTCAAGTCTCATACCTTACAATTAGATTAAACCGTAACATTCGTCCCCCCATAAGGATCAATGTCCTCATTGGTCACGATCATGTTGGTCACGGCTGACACTTTTCAGGTCATCACTCCATAGGTCATCACTCTGAGATTCTTGTTGGTTACGGCCACGTTGGTCACGGCTGGCGCTCCCAGGCCACCACTTCGTGGGCCACCACTCCAAAACTTGGCTCTGATACTAATTGATAAAGATTTTAGGAGAGCCACACCCCAAAAATTAGCTTAGGAGGGTAGAGAGCCCAAAGTCCTTATAAATCCCATATCAACTTTGTATTTAATCAATATGAGATTCAAGTCTCATACCTTGCAATTAGATTAAACCGTAACATAATTCAAGAAATCCATGACATTTGTGTAGAAGATAGATACAAGTGACGTATAAACAAACTTAAAAGAAATACACAACCTTATTTTCAATCATACTTTTAGACCAAATATCAGCTAAATGTGCATGATAGCAATTTAAGACAGAAGTTACACGATAGCTGAGGGACCAACCACTAAAATATCCTCGGAGAAAGAGGACCGCACCGCGTCGCATCAAATCTTATCTTGTTAAGACGTCTCTGTCGAGATGCTAATAATGTGAATACAATAATGCTATTATAATAACAACAAGCGCGAATTTTATGCAAAAGTTAAAAGAGTTGTAATAATATGTAAGCTTATTTTTAATAATTAAAAAGATTGTTTTAATAATATTATAATCAATAGACTGTAATTATAATTTTTTAAATTAAAAATATACATATTGCCAATTCTATGAAGATTATGACAAATTGAATCAGGAGTATCTGCCTTGGAAAGTTCAATGCTCTTGTACATCACTTGTAAATCTTTTGCAGGACCAAGTTATTAGTTAAACCATTTCATGGCTTTGGTTACAATAGTTCTGTCCTTGATAGGACTAGCCTTGATCTTTCAAGCATGGGTTGGAAAGAGCAATAGCAAGGTTAAGAAACTACCTCCTGGTCCAAACGGGTTGCCAATTATCGGATGCCTTCACTTGCTGGGAAAATACCCTCAACGAGCTTTGTATGACCTAGCCAAAAAACATGGTCCGCTCATGCACATGAGGTTAGGTTTCGTCCCGACCATTGTTGTGTCGTCTCCTAAAGTGGCGGAGTTGTTCCTCAGGACGCATGATCTTGTGTTTGCTAGCAGACCACCAGCTGAGGCTGCAAAGTATATTGTTTACGAGCAGAAGGGCATGTCTTTTTCTCCTTATGATCCTTACTGGCGAAATATGCGCAAGCTTTGCACGCTAGAGTTGCTTAGCAACCTTAAAGTCAATTCCTTCAGGTCCCTAAGAAAAGAAGAGATTAACCTCTTGGTTGATTCCATTAAACAGGCTTCTAATGAACGAGTTGCTGTTAATCTTAGTGCAAAGGTCTCGTCTCTTGGTGCTGATATCAGTTGCAGAATGGTTTTTGGCAAGAAGTATACATACAAGGAGTTCGGTGATAGAGGTTTTATAGATGTGATTCACGACGGCTTACAATTAGTAGCGGCTCCCAACTTGGCTGATTACATTCCGCTGATTGCCCCGTTTGATCTTCAGGGACTTAGGAAGCGTATGAAGGCTGTTCGCAAGGCGTTTGATAGTTTCTTAGAGAAGATCATCGATGACCATATACGAAACAAGGATGAGAACAGAACCAAGGACTTTGTTGATATCTTGTTGGGTTTCGTAGGATCCCAAGAAAATGAGTACACTATTTCTCTGGACAACATTAAAGCCGTAATGATGGTACGTTTATCTTGTCCACTCCTTTGATTTAGATTTACGGATATACCATCAGTTAATTTCTTGCAATATAGTAGGCAGCCATTGAGTGATTCATCTGAGATTTAATGCGAAACCTTATAATAATCATTTTAAACAAGATTAAGAATTAATGATAATGAATAAGAAATTTATTGTACTAAGGGAGCATCTTCATTATATTAAAATTGAGTCAATGTATTCAATACAAAAGACTCTCTATTTTGAGAGATGTTAGAAGATTCATAATATACACAACATTTTCTTTGTATTTTAAAAAGAGTTAATTTCAATGACTTAAATCTTATGGCCACAAAGGCTTCATTATTATATTGACAATAATTTATTTTTAATTAAATTATTGCTATAAAAAACTCACGAAGTGTTATGATAATTTAGGATTTAGGTTTACTATTATACATAGTAACTTCTACTTGATTGGAATACTATACAAATTAACTAATCTTTATAACAATAGAGGTTAACCCATATCTAACACTATTCCTATTAAGAAAAATTTTGTGAGGAAGACTCTACAAAGCAAACTTCAAGAGGATTCCTTAATATCTATATTAGATTGAAGTTTTTGCCCATAACTTCAAAATTGATCAACACATGCCATATGTGATTGAAAATTCAAAAGGAGGTAGTTTCGTAAAAATTTTGGTTCAGCTGCTGTTATTTCTAGCACAAACAAAACTAGAAAAATTAAATGCAAAATAAACAAATCAACACTTGAGATTTGGTAATGTAATACACCACATCTTGTCTACGTCTACAGGGTGCTCGCCCAGCTTAATCACTTTTATCAAAGAACAATAATAATTTTACTCAAGGCATTACAGAATCGACTAACCTTACTCTTAACAGTATCCCTTGTCCTCACACCCTGTGAGAAAATTCACTCCCGGTAACACGATCAACTCGTGCTAACCTCAACGGAGGATTTTTTCAACAATGTTTAATAATAATGAAGTGAAATAAACAACTCAAGTGATTAAACAATAACTAATATAAATAAATACACTTGAGAAAAGAAGGACAATTTTCCTAATAATTCCAGCTTCATCAATGAAAGATCAGAAAGTTGTCCAACAATAAATATGTTGTAGTCTTTTAATATTATCATTGTAACATCACACCTATAGTAGCAAAAAAATCTACAACAAACATACATGCTTCTTCATTGAAATGTTGGAAACAATGAAGCTATAAAATCTATGACGCTTGTTGGAATTTTTTACCCACAACCAGGATTATCGATAGCCACCAAAAGCGTACCCAATCAACACTTGGTCAACCTAATAAACATCACATTATCAACCAAGAATAGCAGCTACAAATATCACAAAGACTTCTGAAATTCTCTCACACTACAACTCACAATCGGTAGCAACAAAAGTAGCACAACATGAACAATAAGACATCCACCAAAAGTTCATGCATACATTAGAAAATCGAATTGCTAAAATCAACACATCTGACCTGCTGCACAACTCACTGTTGTTGTTCAAGATATGGAGAATACATAGCAAAAATCACACATAAAGAACAACTCTAAAGCATTCAATAGTTATTTAAAATAGAGGAATATACAGTTGTAGAGAAAAAAATCATACAAGATAAAATCAGCTACAAGATCATAAATCCCTAGTCCAAAAGTTGCAATACAAACTTAGAATATTATCCCACAAAATCAGTTGCTGAAAAATCCTAGCCTTCAGGTCATACAAAGCCTATCATTTTTTCTCCAAAATAACAACACATCAGCCACAATGTACAAAAAATCAATACTCAAATTTCAGTTGAAAATATCAAAACCAAATCTCCAAAAATTTGCTTCCTTAGACAATCATTATCCCCAAAATAGTTTATCCATTAAACCTCATATTGTTTAAGATTTTAAATCTTACCACTTTTACCTAAAAAGAGTCCCACATCAATCCACTAGGTCTAAATCGAATAATGCCTAAAATTAAATAATAAGATATTAACATATAACTTAACAATTTCCTCCTTTTTGACATTGTTTGTTACATATCAAAACCCTCTCAAAGAGTATAGTTGAACGCATAACATCAAATTCAAAAACCACTTGAGAACTCTCCCTTAGTCAAACAATGATATCCAAATATAATCAAATATCTAAATACACAAATATCCAAATATCCAAAGGTAACAAAACATAACCAACAAGGCATCCAGTCATAATATGACATGTTTCCCAAACTATAGTTTTCTCTCTCTTTTGACAAAAAGATGCCAAGCAAGACTAATAGTCACGTAGATACCTTAAAATCTTCCCTTAAATCGAACATTTATATGAGATGAAAATAAACAATGTCAAAACGAAGAATGTCTTCAATGCGGTCAATCTCGATAAATAAAGAAGCATAAAAATCAGTAATAGGCGCAACAGAAGAATCATAAGCACACTAAGATGACAATTTACTACTAGTCAAAACACTATCCAACATATCATTACTTACATCACAGTCATCTGTATATGATCAATTAAATTTAGAAATCTAAAAAATGTATTCAACGAATCATAATCAAACTTAATTAATCCATATGAATGCACATTGCCCAAATTTATACAGCCAACTATATAGAGAAATCAAGTAATAATTGAAAAACTGAAATCATAGAAAACTCGAATCTTCCTATAGGTCACCAACCAAGCATCAACATTTTCTTGACATAACTTCATAAATCAAAGTCCAAAAGCAAAACCCTCAAAACATCAAAAGGAGCCTCATTTTCAAATACAATAAAAAACCAAACACATACCAATCGCTTGAACCTTAGAAAACCCATAAATCAAAAACTCAAAAAGTCTAGACATTACTCCTTCGAACCCTCTTTTTTTAAACAACATTAAAATATACTTGAAAAATGTAAAATACACAGTCCTTATGCCCCTCAAAGAAATTCAAACCTGTCCTTATTCCTTATCACTATCATCAGATGTCTAGTTGACTTCTTTTCTATTAACAATTAATTGTTGATTTGAATAGTTTCTGGTATTAACTCCCTTGCGTGTATGTTCTGAAGTGTGAGGTTGATTTTTCTAACCCAAGTTTGTTTTGGTAATATGGGTTGCTGCTAAAAGTTCATTGAAGAGTGTTTAGATTTTCAATTTTGAGCCCTTTGAAATATCATTTGTAATAATTTGTAACATTTCAACCTTATGTGCCCATTAACCCTACAAAATTGACAAGTAGGCGTAAATTTTCGTTTCTTCCTTGAGATTTCTCCTTGGACTGATTTGATCGCACCATTTTTCTCATCATTTGACTTAGAACATTAACTTTTATAGCCAATTCCTTAAAGGCCTCCTTTAATCTTACCAATTTCTAGCAACTTTTCTAGTTTTTCGATACCTCCATTAAACATTTTTATTCCTTTTTCTGTACTAACCAACTTCAACTATGTTTTGTCAAGCTCATCTATTTTAGATAACAATTTCTTCTCTAAATCTTGAATGACGGCCTTCATAGGAGAGTTTTCCTTCTTTACCTTTTTATCCTTTTTACATGTTTGCAACCATTTTTCTTACATTTATTTATAGGCTTCATAAATATCTTCCTTTTTGTCATATGAATCACTATCACAATCTCAAATTAAATTTTGGACTAGTTTATCTGTGTTATCCTAAAATTTTGGATTGATTTATCCATAGTTTCATCGTCAGTTTCTTCCTTCTTAATTGTTGTTAAACAAGCAACTGGACTTTTGCTGTATAAAGCAAATAACGTAGCATTATTGCTTACAAATTCCTCTTCACTACCATGATCACTTCCACATTCATTCTCACTCTAAGTACTCATATAGGACTTCCCTTTTCTCTTCCTGAAAGTATTAACACATTCTGCTTATACATGTTCAAAGTCTTGAAATTTATTACATTGAATTTTCTGTACTTTTCTTTCACCCTTTTGAGTTTTAGCTTGTTTGAAATTATTATTTGATGGGCTCCCACAGCTTTGCCTAAAATCAGATCTATCCTTCTTCACTTTCTTTAATCACTTGTTGAAATTTCTTGTTAGTAACTTTATATTCTCATTCTCATCAGATTCATCTCCTAAATCATTCATGGCTTTTCCAACCTCAACTTGCAATGCCAATCCTATGTTCTTCTCTCATTTATATCTCAACAAATTTATCTCAAAATTGGTAAGAATCCTAATTACCTTATCCAAAGATAATTCAGTGATATTATGTACTTCTTCGATGGCTGAAAATTTTGGTATGAATCTCAAAGGCAATAATCTCAATGTCTTCTTAACAAGTTTCAAATTTGAATACTTCTTCCCAAGTTGATATACTTGGTTTGCTATGTCACACATTCTCTTATGGAAGTCTCCAATAGTTTCACTTTCATCCATCCTCAGCCCTTCAACTCTCCCAGCCAACATCTGAAGTTTTAAAGCTATCATAGATTTCGAGCCCTTATGTATAGTTTGCAAAGTGTCATATGCTTCTTTCACTTATTCACAGGCTGGTATCATTAAAAAGATAATACCTTCCTCAATTACACTAAAGATGACATTCAAGGCTTGAGAATTTCAAAGGGCTATCTTTTTTTCAGCCCTTGTCCACTCATATGCATCTTTAAGCACTACTTCTCTCTTATGTATCCAGCCATTAAAAAATGAGTTTCATGTTTTTGTTCCTTATGCCTAAATGAATACTCTCATCTGTGATTTTTATGTAAGATAATTTAAACCATCTAACAACGGTGGCTTGATGATTGATGGACCTTATCTTATAGCTATAATTATGAAACATGAATCTGCACTAACTTGACATACCAAGTTCTGATTCGGTGACTTACTCTGATACTAATTAAAAATTTCAAAAGGATGTAGTTTCACAAAATTGTAGTTCAACCGTTGTTGCTTCTACCACAAACGAAAACAGAAAAATTGAACATAAAATAAACAAATCAACATCTAAGATTTGGTAACGCAGTTCGACACCCTTTATCTACATCTACGGGGCCCTTACCTAATTTAATCACCTTCACCAAAAAACAATAATAGTTTTACTTAAAGTATTATAGTGCCGACTCACCTTACCTTTGACACTATCCCTCGTCCTCACGCCCTGTGAAAGAATTTCACTCCGAATAACACGACCAACTCATACTAACCTTAACAGAGAATTTTTTAACAATGTTTAATAATAATGAAGTAAAATAAACAACTCAAGTGATTAAAAAATAACTAACATAGACAAATACACTTGAGAAAAGAAAGACAACTTCCTTAATAATTCCAGCTTCATCAATGAAAGATCGAAAAGTTGTCTACCAATAAATCTGTTGCAGTCTATCAATATTATCACCATATCATCACACCCATAGTAGCAGAAAAATCAATAACAAACATACTTGTTTCTTCACTGAAATGTAGCAAATAACGAAGCTATAAAATTCGCAATGCTGTTTGGAATTTTTTTACCCGCAACTAGCACTATCATCAGCTAGCAGAAGTGTACCCAATTAACACTCAATCAATCAAATAAACACCATACTATCAACCAAGAATATTATTAACTAGTAGATACTCTACCCTATTAAGTATGACATCATCTCTCACTTTGGCTAATATATCCTCTTTGGATTTCTGTTGCTCTTTTGGCAAACCTAATGCTTCGGTTGTCCACGACTAGTTCTCAGTAGATCCCCAATGTTCACTCCTTTGATGTGTGATTCAATTGTGTATGTTTTGATGATTGATGTTTGCTCAAGACTATCTTGAGAATGCTAGTCTAAGTATTTCGAGCATTATTGTACCATCGAATCCAAAGATTATAAATCTATTCAGTCCCAAAACTGAGTCTTTAGTGGAAATGAGTGTAAGAGAGATTCTGTGAATACTCATTAGCGACACAAGTCCTGCAAGTCCTCCTTTGATTGATGCGTTGGCTTCTGCTTTGAAACATAATGATGATAATCAAATTTTACTTGTCGCACAAAGTAGAGGCCTACAGAATGGGTCGAGTGATGTTGATTTCATTACAACGAGCATTTTAACAATGAGTTTGGTTTCTGGTTGGGTCGGATATTTCGGGCTCAAGTCCAATCTCACGGGCCGATCTATCGGTCTCAACTCTAAGATCGATTTGG
>JANKYF010190670.1:0-11432 GCA_029829435.1 Erythroxylum hondense | reverse complement strand
TAATCTACTGGAGATAAGAACAAGAAATATCAATCGTATCTGTTTATACAAGGTATATTTGACTTATTCCTATTAAATACAAATTTATTTATTTATTTTACTTTATATAAACATATTAACTTAAAAATTGATTAAATAATTAAAAAATAGGCTAATTTTTAATAATAAAATTATTAAAATAAATCGAATTGTCAAGATTTTAATAATATATAATTGAAAGAACTCCGTACAAATAAAAATTGGCATTGATTTCATAACCAAAAAAGATGGCATTGCCTCCTTTGTGAAAAGCTTATATTGTGACAACGAAGGACAAATGGGCACATGGCGGGACTTAAGGGAATTCAATTCAATAGGAAACTTCTTTGGTTGTACTCGAACCAGTCAGATTCATTTACGGACTAAAACAAACCAGGGTCTACAGGATATCGTTTTGCTCTATGTTCTTCTCCTCCATGCTATAATTGGTGGGAGCTTATACACTCTCCAAGTTTTGCTTATCTGATTATTCTACTTCTTTAAATCAACTAAAAATGGAGGTCTTAGGGTTAAAACAGTGAAGGAAATCGTCATTTTGGATCTAAAAAAACATATGAAGAGAAAATTCATTTAACCATACACGATAAGACTCCCAATTCCTTATTGGGTTCCAAGTTGGAGAACCATTTAGTTACCTTTTAACTAGAAGCTAATACACCTTGCACAATTCGACAGCGATAGATTCGTCTGGACACCTTAAAGTTTGCGGTCCATAAGTATGTAGATGAGGCATCTGGTAAGAAATTGATCGTCACTTCCCTAGCTAGTGTTCGTCTGTTGAGCTGTGCATGCGGATTAATGATGGAGAATGCCTAATTTTGACCTCAAGATTTTCAGCTACTACCAGAAAACCAAGGATAACATTGGAGGTGACTGAAGTCAAGATTTGATAATGGGCACGAGCGAAGTATTGTGGTCTTGTGGATGATGGCCCATTACGAATTAAACGGACAAAGGAATTGGCAAGTTGGAGCAAGAAAAGAAAAAGAATTCATACAAGCAACGTACTGAGATAGAGATAACACCATACGTGTCATTTCTCTATATAAGCACGCATCTTTCCGGTGCTGTGCTTATGTAACGAATTTTCCCTCCTCTCTACGCCTGAATTCATGGCCATTCACTGCAATTCCAGCAATGGCGTCCATGTATGGTTTTGTTTTATTATCTGTGTCTCGTACTTCGTTCCCTCACTAACACAAACCGACAACTATATTGTTCACATGGACTTGTCAGCCATGCCCAAAGCCTACTCTGACAAGCACGGATGGTTTTTTGCCACCCTTTCTTCTGTATTAGATGATTCCTATAGTAGAAGCAGTGCTAGTCTTAGTACCATCTCATCATCCAAGCTACTCTATAGTTATGATCATGTTATTAACGGATTCAGTGCTAGTCTCACCCCTTCAGAGCTTGAGGCCTTGAAAGGCTCTCCTGGTTACATTTCTTCCGTGAAAGATTTACCTGTCAAAAAAGATACGACTCATTCAACCAAGTTTCTTGGCTTAACTCCTAACTCAGGAGCTTGGAAGGTGTCAAACTTCGGCGAGGATGTGATAATAGGAGTGGTGGATACAGGTGTCTGGCCGGAAAGTGAGAGCTATAAAGACGATGGAATGCCTGAAGTACCAAAGAGATGGAAAGGAGTCTGCGAGAGTGGCACACAGTTCAACTCTTCAATGTGCAACAGGAAGCTGATTGGGGCGCGCGCTTTCAACAGAGGTCTGGTTGCCAAATTTCCTAATATTACAATATCTATGAACTCCACTCGAGACGGAGACGGACATGGAACGCATACCTCAAGCACTGCGGCTGGGAATTTCGTCCAAGGGGCTTCGTACTTCGATTATGCCCCTGGAACTGCAAGTGGGGTCGCTCCGAAAGCGCATGTAGCCATGTACAAGGCTTTGTTTGATGAAGGTTCATTCACATCTGATATAATTGCTGCAATTGATCAGGCAATCAACGATGGAGTCGACGTACTATCCATATCTTTGGGTTTGGATGGAGTTGATCTGTACGAGGACCCCATTGCATTGGCCACATTTAAAGCTGTGCAGAAAAATATTTTTGTGTCCACGTCTGCTGGAAACGAAGGCCCTTTCACTGCAAGTCTCCACAATGGCACACCTTGGGTGCTAACTGTGGCCGCAGGAACAATGGACCGTGATTTTGGTGCAGTTTTAACACTTGGAAATGGGGTTTCTGTCACCGGCTCATCTCTCTATCCAGGAAACTTTTCTGCTAACCCAGTCCCAATCATGTTCATGGATGCGTGCTTAAGTTTGAACGAGTTGAAGAAAGTTGGGAAAAAAATTGTGGTTTGTCAGGACAAGAATGACTCGTTGAGCGATCAAGTTGACAATGTCCGAAATGCCCATGTTGCTGGAGGTATCTTTATCACAAATCTCACAGAAAATGAGTTATTTCTTCAGACTTCGTTTCCCTCGATATTCATGAATCCAAAAGAAGGAGAAACGATCAAAGATTATATAAAGAGCAGTTCCAAGCCTCAGGGAAGCATGGAATTTAGGAAAACATATCTGGGTACCAGAATAGCTCCGAGTGTCACTAGCTATACCTCTAGAGGGCCATCTTCGAGTTGCCCATACGTCTTGAAACCGGACATTATGGGTCCTGGAGCACAAATATTAGCTGCATGGCCTCAGAATATCTCTGTAACCGATTCTGAGCTTCTATTCAGCAATTTCAATATATTGTCTGGAACTTCCATGTCATGCCCACACTTGGCTGGAGTGGCGGCGCTTTTGAAGAAGGCACACCCTGAGTGGAGTCCGGCGGCGATACGGTCGGCCATGATGACGACTGCTGATACTACGAGTTCCGCTTCTGATCAGCCAATTAAAGACAATGGATTCGATAATCAGGCGGCGACTCCTCTAGCAATGGGAGCTGGCCAAGTCAATCCTAATAAAGCACTAGACCCAGGCTTAGTCTACGACTTGAATTCAAGTGATTACGTGAAGCTACTTTGTGCGTTAAACTTCACAGAAAAACAAATCCAATCCATCACAGGATCACCAACTAATGATTGTACCAACCCTTCACTAGACCTGAATTACCCTTCTTTTATTGCCTTTTTTAAAGCAGACGACCCAACCATCCAACAGAAGTTTCACAGGACAGTGACTAACGTTGGCAAAGGAACTTCAACTTACGCCGCAATCTTGACAGGCTTGGATGGGATAAAAGCTCGAGTAGTTCCGGAGAAGTTGGAGTTCAAGGACATGAACGAGAAGCTAACATACACATTGGTTATAGAAGGTCCAGGTCAACTAGTTAAAGAGAGGATAATCTACGGTCATCTGAGTTGGGTTGATTCCAAGGGTCAACATTCTGTAAAAAGTCCTATAGTGGCGACAACCTTGAAGCCAGACGAAATATCGTCTTAGAATTATTATGTCTGGTCGCTTAATTAGAGGAATAATTAATTACCTCTTATCTTTACTTTCTGATGTACCCAAGAAATGGTTTAACTTCCAAAACTAATTTTAGGAATTAAACCTCTTCTACAATAATCAATATTAATATTAACAGAGCCAACACTTCAGATAAAATTCTAATATTGTTATATATCTAGAATCAATAATTTTATATAAGAAATTACTAAATTCGCCATCAATCTCTAAGCTTGTTGTAAACATAATTGGTCGGATTGCTTGCAATTACAGTTGAATTGTTGGTAATTATTGCAATTAATAACAATCATAATAAATTACTCACAATCTTAATATAAGTCACAATTCAATTGAAACCTTGCAAACAATATATTTCTTATGCAATTCGTCTTAATTATTCTACAATGTTGTTTAATCTGAAAAATCAAACTTATACAAGGGATGAAGTATGAACACTAATCACATACCTCACCTTTTACTACTATTAGGTGAAGTATTCAGAGTAGTTAATGTATACTAATCGATACAGCTAGCATTAATTAGCTAGTCAACAATGGTGCACCGCACTCTACGACGTTAAAGACTAAACAAATTTAGTAAAAGGTTGTCTTATCCTTGGACAAAACAAATTTAATTATTTGAAGAAAGCTGCTTTTGGTTTTTGGTCTGTAAGAAGAAAGCTACTTCAATCAATCACTTTCAGGAATCATAGAGCATACCTGCAACTTTTACGTCGGTAAAGAACATTTTATGCGTGAGTTGGCATTAATGACTCCAAGAAAAGTGAGAATAAGTGAGAATCATCTCGTGCACTAAATTTCATTCTCAATTTATAGCTCAGAATACTACTGTCAGCGACGAACTGAAAGAGTACTGTAAGTGATCGCCATTCTCCAATAATTATTTTGGTTGGATATTTCCGTGAATCGCTAGAGCTGGCAGTTGCTTGACCACTAAAGCAAGTGCCAGAACATGTCCCCGTGATTGAACTTCAGACAAATGAAGCTAACAGTCCGTGAAGTCGACCGATCCTATCACATGTATTAAGAAAGTGACAGATCAGGAAGGAAGATGAGTCTTTACTCTCCCACTAGTTTTGAAGTAGGGTTGATGTTATTCTCTACAAGTAAGAGCAAACCTCTAAACAAAAAATGATAATAAGTTGGTAACAAAGACTCTCTAGCACCAACAAAGTCTGCTACTTAATTATGCAATGGAACTGTCCAAGTCTACAATTCTCAGGTCAAGTAGGTCCATGGCTGTTGCAACCACCTTCTTCAATAATCTGAAAATGGACGTTTATACCTATGATTGAGCATGATCATCAATGATTTTTTTTTTCTATATAGTTTTTAATCTCGGCTTGACAGCTTATTACCTTACGTTTCTTGGCTTCTTTCTCGTCTTAGGTCAGGGTTGAGTTTTTAGGGACTCGTACAGTTCCTCATTTCGTGCATCTAAAATCAGATTCCGAGGACTAATATGATACGAAATCAATGGTAAGTATGGGAAGAACACGACTCAGTTCATCTGTACCTTTCTTTTCTTGTTCTCTACCAAAAATCCGCTGACCCTTTTAGTTTATGAAGCATACGTAATGGTTCCTCACCCGAAAACTCAGAGAAGGAAATGTAAGATCAGTTGAATTATTGAAGTGCCAGTTCTTGGTACTATGCGTCATGTGAGTTAGAGTGATTTGCAATATTAAAAGTTGTTTTCCTTTTTCTTGGATCAAGTTTTTTTTTTTTTCAACTTCAACAAAACGACTCTTTCTTTATATTACATTACCACAAAAAGGGGTCATATTTTTTCTCGTGCAGAATATGAATGTCTAGGCCTTTTTTTCAACAGTCATCTCGAGGACCACAATTGCTGAAGTGCATCATTCTGGTCCACCTACTTTGGATACAATAACTTTTTCGAAGCCCATCCCTCACGTTCACAACAACCAGAAGTGGTAAAGAAAACAAAACACCACACATACACGTAGGAATCCATGTCTAAGGCCGATTTACAGTTGCAATAGAATTTCAAAGGAACAAGGTCATGCCCATGTCCATGTCCACTTGACTGACAAGACCTACTTTTCGATTGGTGAAATGGCAGGCTAGAAAAAAAGAACAGGCCACTGGTATCTTGGATTTCATTGAATTGTTGACTGACTGGCTGAAGTGTTTAAAGATGGAGAGTTTGATCTTTGATGGGGCTCTGGTTTCCACTCCTGTGTAATGTTTTGGTTTTGTATACATAATTTGACCTACGTGACATTCTCTAGACACGACCCTTCTGACTGTGCTCCCAATATATTGTGTTGTATTCGGATCTAAAATCGCCCACCGAAGAACTTACCATTTTTTTGTACAAGAGAAAGAAACAAATTACATGATCATCCGAGGGATGCTAACCCCCGCCATATCCTCTAGTAGGATAATGTCACACCCTAATGGTGCACTAAAAAAAGTTGTGAACCTAAGATTCAGATTAACATCAAGATTGGCAAGCCAATCAGCGCATCGATTTCCCTCTCTGTATGTGTGCCGTGGAAGAACGACCTAATTGCGAGTGAGTAGTTCATAGATGCCCAGTACTAGAGGGTTGAGCGGCGTAGTTTGGTGTGAAGCGTCAGACAGCAAGTCCTTGACCATGAGAGAGTCCAGCTCGAGCACCACGTGCCGAAAACCAAGGGTCCAGGCTAGGATCAGACCCGAATAGACTCTCTAGAGTTCCACCGAGACCAGGGAGCACTGACCGATCTTCTATGCAAAGTCTCCAAGCCAATCCCCCGAGCTATTCAGAATAAGCTCACCAACTGTGGCCGAAGAGTTTACGCTGTTAAAAGCGCCATCAGTGTTCAGTTTTACCCAACCCTAGGTAGGCAGATGCCACCCAATAAGTCGTTCGGAACGAGGGCGAGGAATAAGACAGGCACGAAGGTGCCAAGCTGAGGCCTGGTGTATCTGATGGACCTAGTTTAGGACGCAGGTCACAGGAGAACTCGGCCAAGAGAATTGAGTATCGAAAAGGGCTGAATTCCTCCATGACCAAAGGAACCAGCACGTAGTACCAAAGATAACTGTCCACTCAATCCCAAAGACCAACCCATGATTCTGAAGATTGAGGGTGAGCTAGTCAAGGGTACTTGTGTGGAAGAAGTCAGGAGATATGGAGTTGGGAGGGAAAGAGCACCATAGGCAACGCGCATTGGGGCAATCGCGTACCACATGAAGCGAGGATTTGTTCGAATGACAGTGATAACAGGCCGCGTTTGTGGTAAGGTTTTTACGAACGCGTAGAGAGGAGGCGGTCATGAGTAAGAAGCCAAAGGAAGAACCGAATATGTTGGGGGCCGGGCTAATGCCAAATGAGCTTCCAAATGTTACTGGAATTATTGGTTGAGTGTTTCACAATTATAGCATGAACCGAGGCAGTGTTGAATCACCCAGTAGTCGAAGGACCCCATATTAGCTTGTCAGTTCCTAGGTAAGGCTTAGGAGATAAGGTTCCCGCAATGAACAGACAGATAGGGGGGAACAAGCTTTGAAGCACATCCCAATTCCAATTACCTGTGTTGTCCACGAAGTGTTGGACCTGGAGCTCAAGATCCGATTGTGGAATTGGATTATTGGCATGTGCGATAAGGGGGCCAACGTTCTCGACCCAAGGGTCTGTCCAGAATCACACCTGGGACTCGTTGCAGATCATCCAATGCATGCCTTTGAGAATGTATGGCCAGATAGCTTTGATACTTTTCCAGACCATGGAGCCTCCAGTGGTGGTAATAGCAGTAGGGATGCTGTGGATGTCGAAGTGGTACTTATTAGACAAGTTTCGAACCCATAGTGTCGTAGGATTAGAAATCAATGCCCACCTTAGCTTCATAAGTAGCACGTCATTGGTGGCTCTAATGTTGCAAATCTCAAGCCCACCCTTTTCTTTAGTTTGGCAGACTTGATTCCAATGAACGAGGGGCATCTTTTGGGTGCTGGGGGACGAGCCCCATAAGAACTTATGCATGATTTTCTCCAATTCATCGCACAATCTTCGAGGGAATTGCACCGTTTGCATGGTGTAAGTAGGAAGCACAAAAATGACAGATTAGATCAAGGTGATGCGACCCGTAAATGACAGCAGGTTGGCTTACTATCCAGAAAGGCGCTGTTGGACTTTATCAATCAGATATTGGTACATACATTTATTGATTTTTTCATGTAACAGCGGTACGCCAAGATAACATTCAAGATCCACTATTTGCTTGAATCCCAACTCTCCGTTAAGGTTGCGAGCTATAGAATTAGAGATATTTCTGGAATAGAAGTAGCGAGATTTGTCTGGGCTAATCCATAGCCCCAAAGCAGCATAGAACATAGTCAAGATATTCCGAATGACCGAAACTTTGTCAATCGAAGCTTCAGAGAATAAGAAGAGATTGTCGGCAACAAATAGGTGAGATATGGAGGGGCCTCTACTTCTTAATTTGATAGGTTTCCAGTTACCGTTGGCCACAGAGGTGTGGATAAGATGCCCCCCCAGACGTTCCATACACATCACGAAGAGGTAAGGCGAAAGTGGTTTCCCCTATTGAATGCCTCTAGTATGGGTAAAAGTATCATTGAGAACTCCATCCCAATTGACCTGCATGGTTACAGTGGAAACAAACCTCATGATGAGGTTAATCAGCGAGACCGAGATCCCGATGTCGATGAGAGTGTCGTATATGAAATCCAAGATAGACGATCGTAGGCTTTTTCTAAGTCCACCTTGATGGCCAACATCCCTGTTTTCCCCGATTTCCTTCGCATGGAATGGATAATCTCTTGGGCGATAATATTGTTATCAACAATTTGCCTGCCTGGGACAAAGCCACACTGAGTGGGGCCGGTAAGATTGGAGAGCTAGGGTTTTAGTCTATTCACGACAAGTTTGGTAATGACTTTATAGAGCACAGAACAGAGAGCTATAGGTCGAAATTGTGTGATCGACTAGAGGGAGGGGTTCTTGGGGATGAGAACCAGGACAGTACGATTCAGGGCTTGCTCCCAGACTTCATGTGTAAACGTTTTTTGAATAAAGAGAGTGAGATTAGGTCCGAGCTGATCCTATTGGGTCTGGAAAAATAGAGCTGTAAAACCATCTAGTCCTGGGGCCTTGTTGGGGTCCATAGCAAAAAAGACGTTCTTAACTTCCTCGGGAGAGATAAGGGTTGTCAGATCAAGAGAAACGTTGGGGGGCAGAGGGGGGAAACGGCCAGTGGGAAAAGAGTGAGGTGGGGTGGACAGGTTAGCTTTGTAGAGTTTGGTAAGGAATGTGTGAGTGATTTTTCGGAGTGAGACAGGATCCGTACGTACGCAGCCATTGTCGTCGTGAAGGGAAGTACAATGCATTTTCCATCATCTGTCTGAAGTGACGTATGGTAGTAAGTAGTGTTTCTGTCCCCTTGTGTTAGCCATTGACTTCTCGATTTTTGGTGCCAGAACAATTCCTCTTGGACTAGGACTTGTTCCGATTCCTTTTGTAAATGCACCTCCAGGTCTTGCAAAGAGTTCGATTGCTCTTCTTCTAGCCTAATTTGAATGCCCCTTAGTCGAGCCATGAGTTTTTTTTGCACTAAAAGATATTTCTAAAAGTAGAGTAATTCCACTGTTGGAGTTTGTCCGCTAGCTGACTAAGCACGCTAGAAATGTTGGGCAAATGGGGATTCCAATTGTCTTTAATAGTTTGGGCAAATTGGTCGTAGGTCAACCAAGCAGATTGAAATCAAAAAGTCCAAGGGGAAAGGGAATTAGGCATAGAAGGGATAAGAGCCACAAGGAGGGGTCGATGATCAGACTTACGGAAGGGAAGGTGAGTAATCGTCATGTGCGGGAAGGAGATCAACCAGGGGTGAGAGCAAAATACGCGATCAAGTCAGGCACAAAGTTGACCTCTCCTCTAGGTGAATTTGGGTCCTGTGAATCCAAGGTCCTAGAAGTGGCAGAATTGAATACAACCTCGGAATGAATTGCTCACACTAGAGCGGAGTCTGGAGTTGCCACGTTGGTCTTCGCTTTCTAACTTGACATTGAAGTCTCTACCCACGATCTAAGGGTTAGTAGTAATCTGAGCAATTTTTCGTAGATGTTTCCAGAGGAAATGTTGGAGTGTATAATTTGGGTTTGCGTATATAGCTGTGAAATTGAAAAGAGTTTGTGCCCAGGTAATGTGAACATGAATAAGTTGACGATAAGATAAAAGAATTTGAATGGTAGTGTCGGTACTCTATAAAAGCCAAATGCCCCCGGAGAACCCATCAGCTTCCACCCTGAAGGATTGATTGAATCCCAATTTTCTGATAACTTTTTATGCACGTACTCCTCTAATTCGAGGTTCAACCAAGACAACAAGTATCAGTTTATGAATCCAGATGTAATTTTTAAGAATAGGCTAGAAGGTCTTGCCTCTGACCCCTTGATAATTCCATATGAATATAAACACAAAAATCGAATAGGAAGGTATAAATTATGAGTCGGGCTGTCCGACTCCATCAGTGGTTTGTTCATCGTCAAGGGAAGTTGCGGGAGGCAGTGTCTCCTCGTCCATTGGAGAGTCAATGACCGTGGGGCCGTCATTGGCAGGGTTAGGAGTAGCCTGAAGATCGGAGGGTTTAGAAGGGGGTAGGAAATTTTTGGAGGTTAGTGGGGAGGGGACAACTTCGGTCAGTAAATCCTCCTCCATGCGACCAATGTCCCTGTCTTCATTCATGGGAATGTCGTGAGAGCTATCATGGATAATTAAATCATGGTGCTAAGGTAAAGAAATGGCCACATGTTTAGTGCTAGAGGTGTTGGATCATGTGGACTTTGGGCCCAGTCCAGCAGGACAGTGAGTTGAGTTAGCAGCTTGGGTAGGGGCTTGGGAGGGGTCGGGCCATGTGAAGGTCTAGCTGGAGGCTTGGGCGGCCCACATTTAGACACAGGCCCACTCTCTTGCGAGGCGAGGCCCACAGCCATCGCCTTAAACGCTAGATGCTGCTGAGTGTTGGCATTGGAAGGAGAAGGCCGCTCATCTGGTACTTTTCCAATCGCGGGGGACAGAGGCAGGTTGCGAGGGGAAGTCTTCGATTTAGCTAGCACTTGGTAGCGTGAGCCTCGAGGTTGCTCTGTGGTAGGTGTGTAACGGCTATCGTGTCCTGTCATTGAACCGTTGAAGGGGCGGCGGCTTCGTCTCTGGACTTGGATCCAAGGGCCATATTCAGCATTGGGAAGGGTAGAGGCAGTGGGAGACGTGTTCAGATCCGTTGGATTAGCAATTGGTGGAGTCACTGAGGGGGTGTCAGTTGCCGGAGAGCCAGAAGTTCAGTGGGGGCATATTCAGGTTTCGTGTCCAGGGCGTTCGCACGTAAGGCAAATTGGAGGGAAGCTTTCATAGGAGACCTTAATACGTTCTCCATCCATTCCCACCAAAGATTGGAGAGGTAAGTTAAGGTCAATTTCGACCACAACCCTAGCATAACGTCCTCTCTGTGTTTTTTGGGTCGTTGTGTCTATACGTATGGTGCGATCGATTAAGTTGCCGAGAGCGCGTAAGATTGATGGGTGATAGTGAGTAACAGGTAGCTCAACAAATCTGACTCAGGTAACCACGTGGGAAGCTTCGTTGGAGGATGGTCGGAAGTTGGGATACCAGGGCTAGACAGAGAGGGCATGACCCAAAATCACCCACGGTCCGTTCGTGAGAGCGTGGAGGTACTCTTCTTCCTGCACAAAATTAACCAGAAAAAAATCATTATCTAAGTCTATAATTTTCATCGGACCTGTCAATTGCCACATAGCATGGAGTCAGAGTTTGAGCATGTTGAATCCGATTCGGCGACCCAGTAATTTGATCACCACCGCATTCTCCCAACGTTTGTTCAATATGCCTTTTAGAGAATTGGAAAGTTCGATTCCCAGTCCAAGCTCTCCTTGGACCATCGTGGTGTCACCCTCTTCAATTTTC
>JANKYF010190640.1:0-11437 GCA_029829435.1 Erythroxylum hondense | reverse complement strand
TAATTTTTTTAAAACTCTATTCATCAATTATTTCATATTTAAAAAAATAATATTTAGCAAAAAGAGAGGCACATTTAATGGCAAATGGAAGTAGCATCGTTGACAAAAGTAAAAAGGAGAAATAATTGTTTGCATATCATTTATTAAATCTTTTCCTGATCCGTTCTCCAATGCAAACTGAAATGATTACATTACTTTATCATGCAAACTTGAATGAAAGATCGCATGTTTAAATCGCTTTTATATATGTAGTCGTTTAAAATTTAAGATCAGAGATTTACCTTCTGTAAGGGACCTACTCGACTTGAGTGGGAATTAATCTAAGAGTGGATGATTTAAAAGTACCTTCCTATAATTGAGACTCTCTTAAAATACTTCGTTGACAACAACAAAAATGAATTCTGAATATGACTTGTGATTTCTTCTCTAATCAATTCAACAGTACTAAACAACATTCGATTTCTCAAAAGATGATAAAACATGTTCGTATACAATAATAATTGAGAAAATAAATAGAATCATTACTTAATAGGTAATATAGTAATTAAAGGTCACAATACACTAAACAAGAATTTATCACAAATTAAAAAAGTTTAGAATAATAAAAACTAACCTAGAAAGATATATTGAGAAGCAACTAGAGAGAGAGAAACATTAAAAAAAAAAGAAAAAAGAAGTAATGTTAAATGAATGCAAGAGAAATATTCAATTTTTTTCGATAACGATTCCTTATTCTTTAAATACATATTAGTTCAATTTTTAAAAATATGCAATAATTTATCACATATTTTAACTGACTTATTTAAAAATTAAATGATAAATTTAATTCAACTAATTAATAATATATTTTAGTATTTTTATAAATGAATATTTAGAAATGACTCAATTCAGGCATGAATTTAACACTTTGAAGAACGCACATAGTGATATAAAATGACAACATTTACATGTGCAGTCCTCACAGTATTTCAGGGGCATCTAATCAAAGGAAACTAGGAAAAATGAGTATATATACATGGAATCTGAAGTGGGTATTAACCCCATGCCTAGGTTTGGTCAAAACATCCAAAATGGCTTGTACTTCGAATGCTCAACATCCCACCTTCTTGAACTACCATGGTCCTTCAATGTTCAGAATTATGGTCTCCCAATCTCATCTACTTTTTTTGTCTGTTTCAATCACAACAAGCAAAGGACTCAATCTTTGGTCCTTCCTTGTCCAACAAATCAAAACTCGCAGCTACAACTTGCTTGCCTCTTCAGATGAAAATCAGTAATAGCAGAAGGTAAAAAATGAAGGTTCCCTTTACACTCTTCTATCTCTTTTTTGAATTGATACGCATTTGCACTATTGTACCTGACAATAAGTTGACCTTATCTTAGTTTCTACAAACAACAAATTTACAAAGTAACGTTCATGAACCCTTTCACAAAATTAGTCAACCAAGATGCTTGACATTGAAGTAAGAGTGAATCCTAACTAGACTAACATGATGCAGGAATTGGTATACAAATAACCATGTCAAAGTTGGGTGAATCAAGGCACCTACAAAAAGTAACAAGTTTCTATCAGTTGTCAAACTCAAAATTAGGAGCAATCTAATAAGAGTGAAGCCTACGAAACAAAATTAGTATAAACACTTAACTTTGACACATTTCCATGAGGGCCTCCTTGTACCTGAAGAGAAGGAGAACATGATCACATGGCTTTCCACATGAAAAAGTCACCTGCGACAACATGAATGAGATCACTGCAAAAATACTACAGTGTATGCATAAAGAATATCTTCTTCTTCTACTATTTACTTTAGTGCACGACCCAATAAGATACTCATTTTCTCCCAATCATATAATCATTTTCTTTGTTTGTTGTATGATTAGTTGCTCAGGTCTAGATGCATATTTGTCGTGTGTATGTTAAACAAGAGACGGCTCTTGCTTAGACTCTAGTTTTGTTTAAGGACCAAGACCATTACAGCTAAGAAAGATCATCATGTTGCTGATCATTATAGATGTTTGGAGGGTTTGGAAGAGAATCCAAATAGCAGAATAGCCAACTAGCCAAGTGCTTCCAGCTGGAATGATCATATGAGTTTTGTTTCATATTGGTTGTAACCCAATGCATCATATTACTAGAAGTGGGGACTATTCTATAGCTAAGAAGTATAGATTAGATCCTCAAACAACTATAGTATATTTTTCTAATATTGGAGAATAATAAATTTTCTTATATGTATAATAGTCTGCACTTAAACAAAATTATTTGACGAGTAATGATTAAAAAATATTTAAAATTCCAAATGTCTAAAGTGCAAAACTTCTAATAAAAAGGAAAAGGGGACTCATATGAAACCAATAGAATCTTAGACTAAATATTATGTTTTATTATGATCTCTCAAACCAATCAAAAATTTTCAGCTGCAATTTAAAATTTTATCTAAATTAATGGTTTTTAAGTCTAATTTAGTGGTAAATTTTAATTATTTTATAACTAAGAAGAGAATAGTATTAGAACTCATGGAGATCCAAAGGTCCCACAAAAAGGTTAATATGAGTAGAATACAAGGGCACTTTGGCCCAAGTTTGCTCTATAAATTGAGAACCATGTATGTTTACCCCTTATGCAATAAACTTCTCAGTTCTCTCTCTCACATTTCCTCTCTCAGTCTCTCTAGCTACCTCCAATTTACCAATCATTGTAACCAAAGACAATGAAGAAGAGGCAACAGCAAGCTCAGGAACTACAGAACCATGTCAGGGACAGAGAGAGTCATAGCTACCTGCAATATCAGCAGAAGCAGAAGCAGAAGCAGGTTCAGTGCAACAAAGGGAAAACTTGCAAGTTCAAGAGGAGCAGCTCCAATCTTGAGGAGGATGGAGCTTCTTCTGCCATTCTTTTGCTTGCTTGCATAGCTTGCACTCCCTCTTATCGATTAGATATAAACTGATATTGCTCAAATTCCACCTTCTCATGTATTTCATTTATCAATATTATGCCTAGAAAGATATCGTACTTAGTACTGCTCGCTGTAGAATATCGTCAAACCCTCTTTAATCCTTCTCATTGTTTGTCCTCCAATTCAATTCTGTAGCACAATTATTAGTATAATATTTGTTTCTGACTTGATTAAAGCATTTCCGGATATGAGATCCTCTATCCAATATTACCCTGTCTTATTCTGTCCTATAGAATCTCAGCCATTTATTTTACAGGACTCACGTGAAACTCACGCGGGATCTACATAAATAAATGACTAAGATTTATTGGACAAAATAATATAGAGTAATATTGGACAGGAGATCTGAACTTACATTTCCTTGTTCCTACTTTAACTTTATCTGTAGACAAATCAGGATCATAGGCAGCAAGGTTGGAGCACAGTGTATTGTCAAACATACTGTACTCACACATGGCCTTGTGTTTGTTTGGTTTCATCCTTGGTGTATAACTCAAAAGGCGCATAGGTCAAACAACTGCTGCTTGATGTGCCACATGTTTGCCAATTGGATGCCCCATAGCACAATTGCATTCGGCAAGAATTGATTTATAATATTAATAATTTATGAATTTCAGTAGATCTGGAAATGATAGATCCCTGAGAATCTTTCGACCCTCCCGATATATTAATAAGGTAAGGTCGATTTATTGTAGTTACTAAACCGGGCATTCTGACTTCCGAGTACTAATGTTTTTATAAATGAAGAGTGCTACAAGTAAACTTCGAAATAGGCGCATAAGTTGGCAACTATTAAAGGTCATTCCATGCTGGCATCTGGTTTAGATCCAGAAATAGGATTAGGGTTTTTGGAACTTCCGAGTTCTGATAAGTTAAACTGAGGCAGATCCTTTCTTTTGTCTACACGGAGAAGGAAGTACGGAAACATAAAGAAGTGAGAAGAGAGAAGCACAGAAGACAGAGAGTTAAGGAGCAAGGCGTGTTCAGCGCTTGTAGTAGTAGTAGAAGTGGTTTACCAAATCTGTAATCCTCGTAGAAATACAAAATAAATAAATACCTCCTTCTATTTAAAATAAAAATTATTTTAGAAAGATTTTAATTATTCAAAATAAACGTTGTTTGTAACTTTTCATGCATGATTATAATTTTACTTCCAAAATTACCATTTAATTTTTTTCACGTTCTAATTACGTAGATTATATTTTCAAGATACTTCAACGTATAATTAATAAGGATTTATTACATATTTTATTAATTTTTTTATTAAGTATACATTCCTCTAAAATGACATTTATTTTAAATAAGAGTGAGTAAAAGATAAACAAATAGAAAGAGAGAGAAAGAGAGAGGGAGGTCTTAAGTGGAACAAGATCCTCTGTCTAATATTCTCCTGTCTTATTCTGTCCATAAAATCTCAACTATTTATTTTGTGGGACTCACGTGAGGTCTACGCAGAATCTACACAGAATTCACATAAATAAACGGCTGAGATTTATTGGACACAATAAAACATCATAATATTGTATATAAAATCTGAACTCAGACTTAAGTTGGGCTGTTGGGCTGTTGGGCTTTGAAGTGTTGCTATAGAGCAAGTCTCTTTGTTCGAAATCAGGAGACCTCAAATGCTAAAAGCACTTGGGAGTTCACCTCCTATCGCAGCCCCTTTAGAGCAAATGCCAATCTGCTACAAGTTCAGAAATTGTAGCTCAAAAAGTAAAGCAACTCAAATCTATAATCTAAATCCAGGCCTCATAACTGAAGAACGTTTTTAAAGGTAATACACACTTAAGAACTCGACGGAGAATTGGAACATAAATGTCCATCTTAAATGACTTCAAAGATGGAAGTGCTCTCTACGTCACACACATACACACCCTCCCAATTGTTTGGCAAAGACAACCAACCTTATTTAGTTTGGGACACATCGAAATCTAAACTTTACTGGTTCATATATGCGCCGAGAAGAAAGTGGCATACTTCACGATTCCTGGATTTTGTTCAAATTTTGCCATGTCTTCCTTGGACAGTGTCACTAATGCTTCAATACCCTCACCATCCTTGGAATCAATGAATATAACCAGATTATTCATACCCATTGCGGTGCCTAACCAAGTTGGTTTTCCCCACCCGAAGTCAGTTTCATAAAAAGGAAACCTGCACCAACTGCTGATTGTTATTACACCTCCAATATATTTCATAGCCTGCTCATCTCCTGCATGCTTGATGCCTTCCAGGTAGCTGCCATCTGCATGAAGCTTCCTCAGGTACTCGCCATTTATGATCCTTAAGGACTGGCTCAGAGTTCCTGCCAAACCACTGTAATCTGAAGGGTTCATGCTCAGGGGCCATTGTGACACTGCCAACTGGTTAATGTATCCTATGCACTGTTCTGGCAATGGTGGGTTCATCCTCTTTCGTAAATCTACAGTATGAATACCAAGGTGAACCTTGTAAGGGGATTCATGCTTTTCTTGAGCTATGTCTATGGCTGCACTCCAGATGAGCGCAGACAAGGACTCAACCCGAGTTGGACGATCCGAAGATGGTCCGACGCTCCCAATTTTTTCTCTTAAAGCAGTTATCTTGGAGGCTTCAAACAAGAACCTTTTGTTAACCAAATTCGGCAACACATCTCTCTCCGAGTACTGCCCCGTGGAGAAGCCTCCAAGGTCTTGGGGAGGGAAAAGGGAAGTACAGTCAACAACAACATCGTCGGAATCAATGGAGCCACCACGAGCAACGGCAGCCCAGGCTCTGACGAATGAAGCTAAAACAGATGCATCGGCTACAGAATGCCAAATGCAAACACCAATCGCCACTCCGCCGCAGGTGAAGATATTAACTTGAACAGCCAAGATCACTCGATTGCATAGATCAGCTGATCTATCGTGGGGATTGCAGGGAAGTAACTGTTGAAGACTATTAGCGTCCTGTTGGTTAAGGACAGAAGACAGATCCTTGTCTACCTGGGCTCGAGTGTAACTTGCTCCACGGTCGTTGCAGTCGATTGAGAAGGAGTCTTTGAATCGTCCAGCGAATGGATAGAAGTGGGATAATGCCTTTGAAAGGGAGGTCTTCAGGTGATCGTCGACGTTTTTGTTAAATTCTTTTCCAGGTTCTGAATAGAAAAGAACCACAGGAGCGTACATAGGAGGGGATAACTGATCCAAAAGGGAGAGCTTATAAGTTGTGTGTTCATCTGGTGTGGGAGAAGAAGGTTTGATGGTTTCTCTGTATAGGATATTGACATTCAAAGCCATTTTCCCTTGGCAAAATGATCAACAAAAGCGTTAGCGTTCATACATTATAAGCAAACCAAATCTTACATGGTAAAAAAGGTAGAAAAGGATAGGAGAAGTAAAAAAACTTACAGATTTACAAGAAATAGGGAGTTCAAACTCTCCAGGAATTCACCCTAATTAATTGGATATGGACTAGACAACATATCGTATCAAACGGTGATCGAAAACTATAAATTTTAAGATGTAGACAAGATATAATACCAAGTCACTGTTCGATTGAGAAATTTCTGAACATATAACTACAGTCTACAAAATATTATTAGTAATCTAAAACGCGAGGTCGCATGATGCACTAACAATAAAAATGTAAAAAGCAATTTATAGTTTTGTTCTTGGCTTTAGTACTGACGATTGATGAAGCTGTATTTATAATTACGTATCTTGGCTTGGAAGGTTTCAGATGTTTTAAGTCAGGATCTAATAAAAAAAGAAATCCCCAGGTAAAATGAGATTAAGGGTTAAAGTCTTAAGAGATTTAAAATTGGATCGAAATTAATAACCATTTTTTACATAGACAATAGAAACAATACAAAGCAGTTTAACTCTTGCCAAGATTTGATAAATGCATGCTATTTATAATGAATGGACAGACTTCCCGGTGTCCAAGACCAGCAGGTGTTAATCAATATTTATTAAGTTTGTTCGGCAACCAAGAACAAGTCCAATTTTTTAAGATATTGAGAGAAGAGAATTGAAGATCAAGAAGTAAACAACGAATATTCAGCTTGGTCTGACAAGCATTAAATCAATTAGAGTTGTATTATTGGATCAGCACCTTAAATGTTTTGATTTGACCTAACTTTAGAAATCTCATCCAGTTTTTCATCTTTACTTTTTATCCAATAATTAAATTAAGCTTGTCGTTGACCCAAAAAAAAATAATAATTAAAGCTTGTTTGGTTTCGAAGTTTACAAAAGTATCTTTACTATAATAAATAATACGTATTAGATAGGATGAAATGTTTCAGCAGGAGGTATACAAAAAGATCGAGACTCACTGTCGTCGTATGATACAGACGTATCTTCATCCATCCTTTTCACTTCTTTAATGAATTGGGCTGTTTCTAAGGTGTTAAAAACTAAAAGCCTATCCATCCTACCATTAAGTATGACTCCGGAATCTTTGACTTTACATCAGTTTACGCGAGTCTGCAGGTCGCTACTCAATCCTTCCTTTGGTCTTTGCTCAGTTGGATAGGATGCCATACTCATCGCCCTTGGATGACAGGTGGAGATTTTAATGCTAAATTGGACCACTCGAACAACCGTGGAGCCCCCAGGTCAGCAAGGGTGGTCAGTCAGCCTTTTCGAGATTGGGTTCAAGAGTGTGGGCTTCACGACTTGGGTTATGGGAGCTCTAAATTAACGTGGCGTCAAGGAAGGATCCAAGCTCGTTTGGATAGAGTTTTTGGTTCCTCTGCATGGATTCAGGAATTTCCTTAGACGGTTAATCAACATCTTCCTTCACCGTCCTCTGCTAATTCTTCTTAAAGGTCAGATTCCCAAATCAACCGATCCGCCTAAATTCCGATTCCAAAATGCCTGGATCACTCATCCGAGGTTTGTTGAAGTGGTAGAAAGAAACTGGTTACCTGCGGAAGGCACGATGAGTCAAGCCTTAGCCAAGTTCTCCACCCATCTTTCGCGCTGGAATCAAACCTACTTCGGTAATGTTTTTCACCGCAAGTGACGCCTGCTTGCACGGCTTGAGGGCATCCAAAGAACCATTACTCCTGACAATATGGATACTATGCTTGTCTTGGAAGATAAGCTGAGCGTGGATCTGACTCAAGTCCTGTGTGAGGAAGAAATCTTCTGGCATCAGCGAGCTCATTGTGAATGGATATCAAAAGGTGATCGTAACACAGAGTACTATCACATGACCCCTTGCGAAACACCGGAAGCTGAAGATAGAGCGTCTCCTTGACTCAGATGGATCTCAAATCTCTGACCTTGTCCGTCTGGGAATCCTGGCCAGGACTTTCTATTCTCAACTTTATTCGACGGATGACGGGAACCTCCCCACTTATCCTCTTACAGGCCAATTCCTTTTGCTCTCCGAAGAGGGCTTTCGGGACCTTAGCCTTCCTCTTCATGAGATTGAAGTCAAAAATGCGGTCTTTACTATGAATCCTAATAAAACTCCGAGGGTTGATGGTTTTAATGCTCTCTTCTTCCAAAAACAATGGAGGACTGTAGGGCCCACAGTAGTGGATTATATTCAGCAGGTCTTCAACTCTGATCGATGGGAAGAGGACATAAACCAAACGATGTTGGTTTTAATCCCAAAAATCCCATCCCCGACTAGTATGGCTCACTTCAGGCCTATTAGTCTCTAAACAGTTCTCTACAAGATCATATCCAAAATTCTTGTGAACCGTCTTAAACCCCAAATGGAGCATCTAGTGGCAGAAACCCAATGTAGTTTTATTCTTGGTCGACAAATTACAGATAATATCATCATAGCCTAAGAGGTCATCCACTCGTTGCGTAAGAAACAGAGGAAGACTGGCTATTTAGCCATTAAGGTAGACCTGGAGAAAGCTTATGACAGACTCCGCTGGGAGTTTATCCACAACATTGTGTCAGACATTGGTCTCCTGGTTAAACTTATTAGCCTCATTATGAAGTGTGTGACGACGGTCACTATGCAAGTCGATTGGCAAGGCTCTAAATCTCCTCCTTTCAACCCCTCCAGAGGTATTCGCCAAGGAGACCCACTCTCACCGTATCTTTTTGTTCTATGCATGGAACGGTTAGGCCACCTCATTTTCACAGAGGTGGGATAGGGTACTTGGAAACAGATCAATATGGGTCCCACAAGTCCTCCCATCTCACATTTATTCTTTGCTAATGATCTGGTTCTTTTTGCTGAAGCAACAGACTCCCAGGTTCAACTTATCGCTAATACCCTGGCAGTATTTTGTACGTCCTTGGGCCAAAAGGTCAACACTGCCAAAAGCAGGATTTTCTTTTCCAAAGATGTTCCTTCTGTGGATGCACGTCGCCTTAGTCAATTTTTAAACATCACTCATACGAACAACCTGGGGAAATACCTAGGAGTTCCGCTTATCCATGAATGTACCACGAAGCGAACCTACTAGTATATAGTGGACACGGTACAAAAGAAACTCTCAGGATAGAGGGCCCAGACCTTGTCGTTAGCAGGGCGAGTCACTCTCACTCAATCATCTCAGCTCTCCCTAATTTCACCATGCAGACGATCAGACTCTCGCGGCAACTCTGTGATGAGTTGGAGCACCTCATGTCAATGTTTTTCTGGGGAGATATCGGTGAACATCTGCAAATGCACCTGGTCAAGTGGGAGGAAGTTTGTAAACCCAAACAAGTAGGGAAGTTTGTAAACCCAAACAAGTAGGGGGCCTAGGTTTAAAATGCCTCCGCACGTCTAATGATGCTCTCTTGCCAAACTTGGTTGGGATTTGATTATTAAACCCACATCTTTATGGGTCAAAGTCTTACGGGCTAAATATCGCATAGACCAGAATCATATCCCCCTAACTCTTAATAGATCAAGGGCTTCCACTACCTGAAGAGGTGTCTCGGCTATTTGGCAATTTGTCCGTTATGGACTCCGATGGAAGTTGGGAAATAGTAGGACCATCTTATTCTGGTTGGACCCCTGGGTGCCTGACTAGGGCCCCTTAATTTCCGTGATCACTTCCTCAATTTTAGAGACGAATCTGTATGCCACAGTGGCCGATTTCATGAATGGGGGTGGCTCTTGGCAATGACACCTGTTCCATCAGTATCTCCCCTCCACCGTATGTATGGATATAGCAGCGATCCAATTAGCTCCGTCCAGCACCGCAGTGGATACCATTACTTGGGGTCCAACCACGAATGACAAGTTCACTACTGCTTCTGCTTATGACTTAATAGAGAGTTCCAACAATGTTGCGGCCGGAAGATTGTGGGCTGCCATCTGGAAATGGGTTGGCCCCCAGTGGATTAGGGATTTTCTTTGGTTATTGATCAAGCAAAAGCTCTTGACTAACCAACAACGTGTTGCTCGTCATCTCATGATCGACAGCAAGTGCCCTTCTTGTGGCCATGAAGAGTCTACATTACATGCCCTTCGTGATTGCAGACAAATCAAAGCTTTCTGGTGTAAATTCCAACCTACAATAGTGGACTCAGACTTCTTTCTTCGTGATGTGGAACAGTGGGTGACTTGCAATCTGAACAAGCACAACCAAGTCCAACAGATTCAATGGACTACTATTTACAGGGTAGCCTGTTAATTCCTCTGGAAATGGCGCAATAAAAGCATCTTTAAGGAGGCCTTTATTTGGCCAGAAGACGGTCATCGAGCAATCATGGACTATGCTAACTGGATAGTCAGGGCTAGAATCATTGAGTGTTGTGTGTATGGGGAACACGAGTTAGCAGTGGGTCAATTTGTGGGTTGGGCCAAACCTCTAGAGGGCTGGGTCAAGATCAATACTGATGGAGCAGTCAAGAGTGGGTCGAACATTGCCACTGCTAGAGGTCTGATCAGGGATTGACAAGGCCAATGGTGCGGGGGTTTTTTGCACCACATTGGCCAGAGCTTCCCCCTTGATGCGGAACTTTGGGGAGTCCACTCGGGCCTTAACTTGGCCTAGAATCTTGGATTCCGATGGGTTATTGTTGAAGTGGATTCTTTGGAGGTGATAAATGTAACACCCCACTCCCGCGTGACCCGAACCCGATATCATTGGTGATATCCGAGTTCGTGCCCAGCGAGGGTGGCGTACTACATCAGTAGATTAAAACTCAGTATACCCTTTTTTTTAAACCATTAATTCCACGTTAGCGCGGCAAAAACAGTAAGTAATCAAAACCCATGTTCACAATAAACCAGTTTCAGTTATTACAGTCATCCAAGACTAATTTACAATCAGCCAATGAGTAAAACAATAAAACCACAATGGGCTCAGTAGATATACAAAGCATTGTTATACAGTGATCGCGGAGCACAATTTGATAAGACACTAATGCAGACACGAACTGATCCCGACCCCTATTCTTCACTTGCCTACAGTAGACATACTCCCGCGTCGAACGGGGTACTCTTCAAGACCTGAAAAATATGTGCAAATTTTGGGTGAGTTTTGCGAACTCAGTGAGAAACCATCATCGATGGTTCACTCAAATCATGCATTACGCAAA
>JANKYF010190583.1:0-11453 GCA_029829435.1 Erythroxylum hondense | reverse complement strand
TAAGCATGAATCATGGTTATGTTATATAAGTGAGATATTAGAAAAAGGCAAGAGAGGATCTTGGTGAATGACAAGATATGATTTAAATGTAAGCAATCATTTGGATTGAGGTTGAGTATTGGATTGATTTCAATGTCAAAATTAATTGGTTGAATGAGATTAAAATAGAAGAAATGAAGTTGGCAAGAATGATAAGTTTTGCATGTGGATAGAAATGTGTATGTTGATTTAAGGGAAATTAGGGAATAATTGACATATAATTGGCCAAAGTTGCCTTCTTTGAAGTAGTAGCTTGCTCTTTTATCTTTCCAAGGAGATCAATTATGCATCTTTTCGAGATCAGAGTTAAGAATTATAGTTGATACAAGTTAAGATGTTATATAAAGATTTATGTTTTGTGACAGCTTTGATGAATGTTTGAAATTTTGAGGTTTTGATGAACCAAATTAGTTGAAATTTGAGGATTTCATGAATTGAAGTTGTCTCTTGAAGTGTTCCGAAGTGTTTAAGCCTATGAATGAGTAAATATGTGAAGATTATAAGTGTATGTGATGGTAGTTTGAATGTAAGAAGCATTGGAAAAAAGTTGAAGAGTTTTTGAAAATCGCATGTCCGTTAAACGGACATGGAAGTCCGTTTAACGGACAGCCACGGGTCAAAAGGAACCCTCCCCTTGCTCATGTCCGTTAGGCGGACATGTATGTCCGTTTAACGGACTTTCTCGGGTGGTTTGGTATTGTTTTGGCCGTGCGTGTCCGTTAAACGGACAGCTACGGGTCACCTTGAGTAAAATGCGTTTTTTGCCATTTTTGAGGCCGAATCTTGCTTCGAGGCCTCTAATACGAGTTGTAGATCTTGATCTTATCTTTCAAATGGCGCAAGAACGAAGTCATTTGGATAATTGTAGAGAAAGTTATGGCATTTGCGCCAAAAGAGTTTCAAGTTGATTTTGGAAGTGAGCATAGTCCAGTATTTAGGGCATAAACCCCTCATCCGACCTCCAAATGAGGTGAGGCTTGAACCATTGGATTCATAAGACATGTATATATCTTCCTACAAAAATTGGTATTATTTGGACTTAAGTTGAGGAAGTTTGTATTAAAAGAAGTGAGAGGTCAGTTGAGAGAGCATGTTTCAGCTATGAATATCTTTGGGTAATTGAAGCATAACTCGAGTTATATAACTCGGATTGAAGTGATTCTTGTCTCTACACGACCGTGAGACTTTAAGCTACATTTGATGTGAACAAGTCAATATATGATATAAATGTCTAGGTAGTGTGCGCTCATCACCTTTATGGAACCACAGCATCTAGCGCTGCAATGTAGCGAGCGCAAAGCTTTAGGGCTCCGAAATTGGGCTCTAGAAACGGGTCCAATAGTTGTGGAATGTAAACAAGAGCAAGAGTGTTAATGTTAAGTTATGAATAGTTAGAGTCGGGATCCGGTCTCCGGGTCGGGTTCCGACAATGTAGACTCAGATCTTTCATTAGTTGTTACATCCTCAATAAACCCTTCTAGTCCATGGTTGCTCAATTCAGGATGTAGTCATCATATGTGTCCCAATCAGGATTAGTTCTTTGATTGTAGAGAGTTAGAAGGTATGCTTATACAGCAAATGACAATCCCCGCACAACAAATGGGATTGATTTAATTTGCTTAAGGAATCACGGTGGAACAACCGGGACTCTAACAGATGTTAGATACGTGCCAAATTTGACAAAAAAATCTCATTTCTGTAAGAGTCCTAGAATCAAAGGGCTACACTATAAATGCAACAAACAGATTAATGAAAGTCATCTCTGGTATACTTGTGATAACGAAAGGAATTCGAAGAAACAATAACATATATTATTATCAAGGTAATGCAGTTATTGAAACAATAGTAGTAGCTTTTAATGATGATCAAAAGCTAAAAGCAGCTAGGTTTTGACATATGTGCTTGAGAAATGCAGGTAAAAAATTCTTGAAGATATTAGTAAATTAAGAATTGTTGAAAGGAGTTCAGGCCTACAAATTAGACTTTTGTGAATAATGTATCAAAGGGAAGCAGATAAGAGTGAAATTCAACACTGCAATCCATGATATGAAGGGTATTTTGGATTATGTTCACTATGATGTGTGGGTACCTTTTAAAACAACTTATTTGGGAGGAAAACACTATTATGTGACCTTTGTTCATGATTTTTTCCGAAGAATATGAGTGTATACTATAAAGACTAAGGATGAAGTGCTGAGAGTTGTTCTCAAATGAAAGAAGATGGTGGAAACTCAAACAGGTAAAAGTATCAAGTGTCTCTGCACAGATAATGGTAGGGAGTACAAGAGTGATCTATTTTTAAAAGTTTGTGAAGATAATGAATTGTTAGACACGTCACAATTAGGAATACACCACAACAAAATTGGGTGGCAGAACGTATGAATCAGACATTATTGGAGAAAGTTTGGTGTATGCTGTCTAATGTTAGGTTGGGTTGAGAATTTTGGACTGAGGTTGTTACATATACTTGTCATCTCATCAATCGCCTTCCGTCTGGTGGTAAAACACCATTGAAAAAATGGTTTGGAAAATCTGCTATAAATTATGATTCCTTACATGTATTTGGTTTCACTGCATACTATCATGTTAAGGAGTCAAAGTTGGATCCATGTGCAAAGAAAGCAATTTTCATGGGGATCACCTCTGGTGTGAAAGGATATTGTCTTTAGTGCCTAAAGTCAAAGAAAATAATCTTTAGCAGGGATGTTTCCTTTGACAAATCTACCACGTTAAGAAAGGTGAAAATTGAAAATGTTAACCAAATAAATGGTTCTCCAAAACAAGTAGAGTTTGAAGGAAGAATTGTTAATCCAGCAAATGATGAAGCGGATGTAGAAACTCCTATGGTAGAAGAGGAGCTTGATGAAGAAGAGATTCCAACCTAAGAACCTCCACAACAACAATTACCAATTGCATTGAGAAAGCCAAAAATGAAGATTCAAGTACCTACTGGTTATGTTAATATAGTGGCTTATGCAACTCCAATTGAAATTGATGACATTCCTACTACTTATAAGAAAGCAGTCCAAAGTTCAGAAGAAGATAAGTGGAGGATAGCCATGAATGAAGAAATACATTCCCTTCATAAGAATCAGACATGGAAGCTAGCTAGTCTCCTAAAGGGAAAGAAGGCAATTGGATGCAAATGAGTATATGCAAAGAAAGTTGGATTTTCTGAAAAGGATAATGTTCACTACAAAGCAAGGCCGGTGGCCAAAGACTATGCTCAGATGGAGGGAATTGATTATAATGAAGTTTTCTCTCCAGTTATAAAACATAATTTTGTTGGTTTTGGTAGCACAGTGTGAAATGGAACTAGTTCAATTGGATGTAAAAATGCTTAGAAGAAGAAATCTATATTTCTCTGCCCGAAGGTTTTATAATTGCTGGAAAAGAGAATATGGTGTGCAAGCTTGAAAAATCTTTGTACAGATTGAAGCAAAAAAGCCCATCTCAACAGTCTTGGTTTAGATTAGGGCTTCTTGAACAAGTAATGAACCGCTGCATGATCTGTAAAAACAACCACTCAAGAGTTTATCAGATATTGTTTAAACTTATCTAAAGTAAAGATTATAGCAAAAAGTTCCTTCTCAGTAGTGGTATAATTCACTTGAGCGAAGTCAAGTGTCTTGGAGGCATAAGCTATCACTCTAAATCGCTTTTCCTCCCTCTGGCCAAGCATAGCACCAACTGTATAGTTAGAAACATCACAAGAAAGCTCAAATGGCAAATCCCAGTTAGGTGCAGTCAAAACAGGAAGTGAAACAAGCAAGGATTTCAAAGTGTCGAAGGTATGTCTACATTTATAATCAAATTGAAAATCAATATCTTTTTTCAAAAATGTAAAAAGGGGTAAAACAATTATACTAAAATATTTTACAAAGCGTGGATAAAACCTCGCATGCCTCAAGAAAGACCTCAAATCTATTAGACAAGTAGGATAAGGAAGTGAATAAATGATTTCAATCTTGACTTTATCAATCTCAATCCCCTTTTGGGAGATGCGATGACCTAACACTATGCCACTATCTACCATAAAATGACATTTCTCATAATTCAAAACCAATCTTTTTTTAGTACATCTATCAAGAACACGTTCAAAACTAAACAAGCAATCATCAACTATCAACATAAATGGTGAAGTCATCCATAAAAACCTCCATATTTTGCTCCAATAAATCATAGAAGATTGCCATCATACACCTTCCTGGAGCGTTACATAACCCAAAATGGCATCCTTTGATAAGCATAAATACTAAAAGGGCATGTAAAAGTAGTCTTACCTTGGTCTGCATGTGCAATCGGTATCTGGAAGTAACATGAAAAGTCATTCAAGAAATAATAGTGAGATTTTCCATATATTCTTTCCAATATTTGATCAATAAAAGGTAATGAAAAATGATCCTTCCTAATTTTTCGTTCAACTTTCTATAGTTTATGTACATTCTCTAAGTATTTTGAACTCTTGATAGAATAAGTTTATCACTCTCATTTCTCACTACTATGATACCACTCGTTTTCGGTACTACTTATACTGGACTCATCCACCACTGTCTGATATGGCATATATGATCCTCGTACTCAATAACTTAGATACCTCCTTCTTAATCACATCAAGAATAAGAGGATTCGACCTCTTTGGTAACTGCCTAACTGGTTTGGACCTGTCAGCCAAAAGGATCCTGTGTGTGCAAACCAAGGGATCAATTCCTGGTATGCCCCCTAGAGACCAACCTATAGCCCTCCTATACCTTTTTAACACAAAAACTAATCTCTCTTCTTCAGAACTACTCAAAGAACTGGAAATAATAACAAAAAAATTTGCAATCATCATCAAAAAAGATATATTTCAAATGAAGGGGAAGGGATTTCAATTCTAGATCAGGAGGTTGCATAATATAAGAAACCAACTTTGGTATATCAAATGCATTCAGTGTGAGTGGTGCATCCATGTGGCTTGGGGAAGAGGATATAAGCTCAGTGCGGTGTATATATCCTCCATTTCCTGATTCAATGCCACCATCAGATGACTTGGAAACAGCAGAATTAGAGTTAGTTTGATCAATAGAAAAAGAAAGTAAATCAGAAGTGAGAGTGATATTAGAAGAGGTTAGAACAGTAGCAAGATCACTACTATCCTCTTCTAATATTCCAGCACTACTTGAAAGAGAAACTACATTCGTAGCTTGTATAATAGCTTCTTTATCATTAATTCCTACAAAAATCAAGAAGCGCACCTTCGTCAAGGCTATCAAGTGCAGAATCAACAGTAATATCAAAAAAAAAGGATGCATCAAAATTTTGTGGAATGGAAAGCAAGCTATCTATCTCTAAACAATAGACACATGATACGTCACCCTCACATGCACAAAAATCAGAAGAATGGGATGAGGATAAATAAGCAAGTGCATTATGATGATTTCCACCTATACTATACCAGTTGGGCTCATGCCCATCAGTCTCATGCAGATCTTCCACATCATTATCATGATATTCAGTCAAACTAACACCCAAGTAAGAACAATATTCATAACCATGGCGAATAACTTCTGAAAGATTAAATTGCACTTCTTGATCCCCAATTAAATCCCTTCTTCATGTTAACATGGTCTCAGTAGTCAGAAGGAATGGCCTACCTATAATTAAGGTACTCTTAGAAGAAAGCTCATTAGTCATATCTAGGACATAAAAGTTAGCTAGGAAAACAAAACCTTTGAATTGCACCAGGATATCCTCTAGAATGCCTTTAGGGTATATCATTATCCTATCTGTTAGACCAAGCACTACACTAGTGTCTTTCAAAGCTTCAATACCCAAGGTCTTATAAATAGCAGTCGACATGACATTAATTTCTGCACCTAAGTCAAGAAAGGCATGAGAAACAGTAGTTCTACCTATGGTATAGCAAATAGTGTAAGAATTTGGGTCTTTGCATTTAATGGGCAATTGTGGCTTAAATAAGGCACTAACACTCAAAGCTAGTTGGATTCTCTCACCATGCCTATACTTTCTCTTATTTGTACATAGGTCTTTCAAGAGTTTAGCACACGTAGGCATCTTTTTAATCAATTCAAGCAATGACACATTCACCTCAAGTTTACTAAACATTTCAAACAATTCATCATTGTCTTTTCTGTCAACAATTTTTTTACTAATCAAGTAAGAATATGGAAAAGGCAAGTTACGAATGTTTACCTCATCATCTTTGGAGTCGGAAGGTGATCTTTCCTCTATTGGTCTCTTCATGATAGTTGTTGCCTCTTCATTATTTTGCACCATTAGTTGTTTTCGAGACTTCTCCATGAGCTTCTTTTCTTGTATGCTTTCAGATTGAATAGAAGCTTTCCTTTCAGCTTGGGAGGTTTCTTGAGTAGTGTTAGCAGGAGGAGACTCAACTTCTGTTTCCTCGTTAACTGATTCTTCATCCTTTTTGTTCTCTTTGACTTTCACCTTCTTAGCACCAATTTTCTTACCACTTCTCAACGTGATTGCATTCAAAGATTTAGGATTTATCACTGTATTTGAGGGTATAAAACCACTACTCTTTGCTTGTTGTTCACTCAAGTTGTTGGAGATTTGAGTAACAGCAGTGTTTAAGTTCTCATGCTTAGTCTTTATTTGCTCCAACTTAGAAAACACATTTTGTAGATATGAGTCCATCTTAATCCCCATAGCATTCAACTTAGCATCGGTTTGTGTCTTCTCTTGATCTAATCTTGAATTAATGTCGGCAATGCCCTTCATGATCATAGAAAATTCATCACCCTTAAAAAAAGAAGATGATGTCCCTTGATTAGACACCATTTGATTGGAAAATTTTTCTTGAGTGTTGCCTTGATCCCCACACCATCTAAAATTAGGGTGATCTCTCCAATCTGGATTAAAGGTGTTGGATTAGGGATCCCTCTTTTGATATTGGTCATTCCTCTTTCGGTATAGGGTAGAAACTTCTTCATATCTAGCATAATTATTACAGGCATGCATCATGGATCCACAATACTCACAACCGACTGTTATAGCTTGAGAATGACCCACTGAATTAACTTGCTTGGCATTCACACTATTCTCCAAAATATTGAGCCTTTTCTCCACTCAGTTTTCCAAAACAGCAACGTCAGCAAGAATTTCATGGGAAGAAACCAAAGAGGTATTGTACACCCTCTTTGTGTCTCCAAATTGAGGGTCATTGGTAGTCATCTTTTGAAGTATGTCCCATGCAGCATTGGGACTCAATTCTCTGAGCGAACTATTTACTGTGGCATGAATTGAGGGCTTATGATATGGAAGGAGCCCTTCATAGAAAAAGTTCACATATCATTCTTTAAACTATTGTGGTGTGGACAATGGGCTAGAATTGTGATGAACCTTGTCCGATATTCATGCATGGATTCATTATCTCATTGCATAACACTAGTTATCTCCTTTTTTAGCCCCAAAGTTTTAGAGGTAAGAAAATATTCATCTAAGAATGCTCCTTTCAATTGATCCCAGGTCAATGTGGTGAAATGTTGAGGTAGTGTGTAAAACCACTTCTTGGCTTTTCCTTCTAAAGTGAAGTGGAATGCTCTCCTCAATACATCTTCAAGATTTGTCGTGGGTGGTTTCATAGAAAAACACACCATATGCATAGTCTTCAAATGCCTATCTGGATCATCACCTTCAAAGCCATGGAATCTAGGTAAGGAAGAAATTAATGCTTTTTTAATTTCGAAGTTCACATCATCGGTATAAAAGCCTTAAGGGTCATAATTAACATTGGAATTATTAATCTCCCTTATGCTTCTATTATCCTCACCATTATTCATTGTGTTGTTCTGACCATGTCCATTGTTCCCTTTAGGCCCATCAAGTTTATTATTACCATTATCACCATCCATGTTATCTTGCTCTAATTCAAAACCACTAGCAGATAAGTGTTCGCTAGAGGTAGCTCTCTCACTAGGTTCTTGTTCACTAGATGACAAACTTGACTCTTGTGAGATATGCTCCTCCTCAACAAGAACTTGGCTTGTCCCCTCTATTCTTCTATCTCTTCTAATCTTTTTCACTAACCTCTCAAGTTCAAGATTTATAGGATTCAAAGGTAAAGCCCTATCACTTATAGGCATAAACAGTAACAATAAGAACGAGGTGCAAAACTGACTTACACAATAAGATTCAAGTAAAAAAAAGGAAGAATATGGTGAGTGTAAGTGTGTGTGTGTATGAATGTATCAGTATGAGTGACGATACACTTTATAGTGTATGAAAAAGTGTGAAAACATGTAATATGCACAATTAATCAAAGAATGTCAAACACTACACCAAAATGCATAAAAGAACAAATTTCCCAAAACTTGACATGGCGAATTGACCCCTTACACTCAAGAAAGCAACGAGTATGCTATAATTAAGGAAACAGGAGCAATGTAATCCATTAAATAGCAACCAAGTCAAAGAGTAACCCAAAGCTTTTATTTAGCCAAGAAAATGTAAAATGAAAATGGAAATGGACTATGCAATACCAATGCAAGTACGAGGCTCAACACACAAATCCCAGTCAATGTTACTTGACACTTAGTTACTAGGAACCAATTTCTTGGTTCCCTGGCAACAACGTCACTTGAAATAACCTTAAATCTGATGTCGTCTTGGGGTTATTTCAAAATTTAACCAAGGATTGCATATAGTATAACCTCACCTCGTGTCGTTCTCTCTAAGAAACCAAAAAATATATGAAATTAATTTCCTAAGTAACTAAATGCGCAATGCAACCTAAACTTTAGAATGGGGTATGATTTGATCAATTACCACTAAAATTTTCAATGAATTAGAATAAACATAACGAAGGACTTGTTTTGATATTTTAAATTTAAAATGAGTGAAATGAAGTGGTCGTAGGTGATTGTAAAAAGAAGAAACAACATAAGTAATTAACAATGATAAACGCAACATTTTAGTTCAATAGCACATGCAATCATCACTCAAACAGATATTGGAGTTAAACAAATGAACCAAGAGTTAAAATCTGGCTTTTAATCCAACAACTGAGCCACCTTAATTGATTTTAACATATTTTAAAGGCAATATCATAGTTTGACATGGAACTAGTTCAATTGGATGTAAAAACTACGTTTTTACATGGAGACTTAGAAGAGGTAAAATCTATATGACTTAGCCCGAAGGTTTTTAAGTTGCTGAAAAAGAGAATATGGTGTGCAAGCTTGAAAAATTGTTGTACGGATTAAAGCAATCTTCGAGGCAGTGGTACAAGCAATTTGACAAGTTTATGATGAGGCAAAAGTACACAAGAAGCAAATATGATCATATGTGTATTTTCGCAAGCTACAGATCTACATATTTTCTCCTATATGTTGATGATATGTTGATGCTGATGATATGTTGGTAGCTTCAAACAATCAAAGAGAAATTGAGAAATTAAAGATTCATTTAAACCAGGAGTTTGAAATGAAGGATCTTAATAAAGCTAAGAAAATTGTAGACATAGAGATAAGTAGAGATAGAAAGTTGGGGAGACTATGTTTTACTCAGAAGCAGTATTCAAAAAAGGCACTACAACATTTTAGCATGAATGAGAAGTCAAAACTTGTTAGTACTCCACTCGCTCTTCATATGAAGCTCAGTGCATCCCTACTCCAAAGAAAGATGCATAATGAGAGTACATAACTAAAGTACTGTATGCAAATATGGCGGTAGCTTGATGTATGCTATGTTATGTACAAGACCTGACATTTTACAGGCAGTTGGGTTGTAAGCAGGTATATGCATGATCCTGGAAAAGAACAATGGCAAGCTATGAAATGAATTCTACGGCACATTTTGAATACCTTAGATGTTGATTTAGTATTTCAGCAGGATAAGCAAGACGGTCAATGTGTAGTTGAATATTATGATTCCGACTATATCAGTGTTTTAGATAAACATCGATCAACTATTGACTATGTGTTTACTCTTACAAAGGCACCAGTCAGTTGGAGGCTTACCTTACAGTCAACAGTTGCTTTGTCAACTACAGAGGTAGGGTATATGACAATTACAGAGGCTGTGAAGGAGAAAATTTGGCTTCAAAGATTGCTTGATGAATTGGGAATTGGACAGAAGCATGTCAAAGTAAAGTTTATCATATAAGTACAAAGCACATTGATGTCAGTTATCACTTTGTATGAGAGGTAAGAAGATAGAATAGTAATCCAGAAGATTAAGAAAAATGATAATCTTGTTAATATATTGACAAAGGTGGTGCAAGATATATTGACAAAGGTGGTGATTGCGGTTAAGTTCCAACATTGTTTGGACTTGATCAGCATTGCCAAAAATTGAAGATGAGCGCTGTAAAGCGCATTTGAAGACACTACTAAAGATGAGTTTTTTTAAAAGATTTGAAGATGTAAAATATATCAAAGTGGAGAATTGTTGACTTGTAACGTATTTTGAAATTCCATATTGAAGAATTACAAAGGTGGGGGAGTCTTCTTAAGTTATAAAAGGAAGACTCCTTCACCTATCTTACGCATCCCAAAATTGTCTTTCTTAAAATAAAATATCTTCTCTTCTTTTGTAGTATTATACTTGTATTATTTCCATAAAATAGTGAAATATTAATTTAGTAATGTCTACGGAAGTAGATATAATTGGTTGAACCTCCTTAAATTCGGGTGTTCTTTATTTATCTATTTAATGACTATTATCAGGTATAATTATAGTGAATTATTGTACTGTTAAATTATGATTAATATAACACCATCTTCATCAGAGTGACGGCTTTTTCGTAGATCAATCTATACACATTTTGTAAAGATCAACTATTCTGATTTTAGGGATATAGTTACTACAATGTTCATATATTTTCTTCTAATTAGTTAAAACTTTGAAACTAGTGATATTAACCTGTAAAATCTTGTTATCATAAAATTAGTTAACACTACCACTATTTATGTATTTTAAATCTTTCATACAACCTCATCCAAATTGGATTTGACGACTTTAAGTTAGGATGCAAACGTATAAGGAAGAACCAACTTGTCTAATTTTTAGCAATTGTAATTTTATATTCAAAATTTTCTTTGGGCTTGTCAATTCTTTTAAGAATGAACGGATAATAAACCGAGATTTAAGTTTTAACGATAGAATATCACAAAACTTTATGAATATTAACGTTATTCTATTATTAAGAGTTTGTTTAGTTCTGATTTGAATTTTTTAATTTTCTTATTCTCATAACTTACGAAATTATAAAACTGATTTTTGTTTTCTATTTTATTTTTTGTTATAATATAATTTTATTATTAACTAAATAAATGATATAGATATCTAAAATTAACTAAGAATGGAAATTATGATTAATGTGATTTAATTTAATTTAATACTAAGATTATTTTAAACTCTAAATAAAAATAAAAAATTTAATTTGTTAG
>JANKYF010190516.1:0-11467 GCA_029829435.1 Erythroxylum hondense | reverse complement strand
TTAATTTATATATTTATTTAATATTTATTTTCATTTAACATTTAAATAGAATATATATATACTAATATATTATAGTATTGTTAGTATGCCAGTTTTCATCTTCCTTGTAAAGTCGGTCCTCGGGGAATCGGTTGCATTTATTTTTTAATTTCCCCATGAATCGTATGTTTGTAACAATAGGGACAGAATTTTCTCAATTCCAATCGACTAGGCGTATTGTGTCGATTTTTTTGAGTAATATATCTAAAAATACCTGTTGATTTCTTATTAACACTCGTTCGAACACAACTGGTACATTCCAAAATTACCCTTACTCGGTTCTCTTTACCCCCGGCCATGAACCTCCTTTGGATTTTTTATTCATTCAACTATTTTATACCTAAAAGGTACTTAAGCTAAATATAAGACAAGAAAAAGATTGAAAGTCTTACGAAAAGAGAATGACTTCTTTGTATAAGATTATTTATTTAAATTTTAATTAACCAAAGTTTCCTATTAAGGGTCAAGTTTTAGGTAAGTTTTAATAAGGTCATATCATATCTGATCACCTCTCCTTAATTCTTTTGAGGTCTTTCTCTTCTTCTCCTATAATCCCTAAGTATAATTTTCTTGAATCTTCTTACTATAGCATTTTTCCAATATTGTTAGTCATCCCTAACTTGTCCCTTATCAATGCATTTCATTTTTTTTGTAAGGTTGCCCATCTAATAGAGTATCCTGATTTCTGTCAGCATTAACTTATGATTGTGTATCTATTTGATGAGCCGACACTTTTCTCCATAAAGTATGACTAATCTAATTGTTAAACAGTAAACTTTACCTTTTGGCTTGAATTGTATCTTTCTCCTTGTGTGCCACTTCATTTAAGCCACCTTAATTTGATACGATGAGTTATGTCGTCATCTATCTAATCATTGCTTTGGACGCCGATTCTAAGATACTTAAAACAATCTTTCTTTAGTATAAGTTTTGAATTAATTTTATCTCCATATCAGGTACAACCTTGTGGCCTCGAATAGTTACACTCTACCCTAGCACATCTCTCGAAGGTTGTATCTTGACATTTTCTTCCATTAAAACAATTTCATACACTAAGACACATCTCTTTGGATATTCTTAGTGAGCTCATCTATAACTATTACAAGCAGGAAAGGGCTCAATGAGGATCCTCGATGTAGCTTGTTGTTGATAGAAAAATGTTTGCTGTCCTTACTCTATTTTTAAAACCTTCACACATATCCCTAATAACCTATATATAGATCACAAGAGCTCCCTTAACTTCTAAACACCTCCATATGATTTTCCTAGGTACCCTGTCATAAGTCTTCTCTAAGTCAATGAAAACCATGTATAAGTTCCTCTGTCAACGTCCATAATGTTGCCACTTTATTTTGCTACATTAGATCATATCCTAATCTTTGGTGTAAAACATCATTACATACTACAAAATCTCCAATTCCCAATGATACTATTATCATTGGTGTTATAATTCCTCAAAAATTCTTTTTACATTCATCACTCATATGATTTACACATTTTTCCTTAGACATTTCTGTCAAAGGCTAAGATCATTAAAAAATCCTCAACAACTTCTAGTAGTGTCTAATATATATAGCTAGTTCTAAAGAACTCCAGATCTCTTATAATTTCCTTGGAGTTTCTCAATTCAATTTCAACTCAACTTTCTTTAGATCTCTTGAATCTTCAATATCATAATACTGCTGGGGGCATTTGTTAATTCAAACAAATATTGCCAAAACTCCATATGCCCTTGATTAGTTCTTGTAATTCTTTAAGTCACTAGGTCTTTAATGAGGTAATATTATCTCATGTTATTTTTAATTTCCCAATTGACTTATCTTTCTCGAATAATTTTCTCCATTCCTCAGAGTTCCTTAGATTTCGCATTGACTTATTCTAATGTCTGCTCATTCATACCATTTTCTCCACACATTTCAATTTATTTGCAAACATAACTTCCTATGTTAGCAACACATTCATCATATATAATTTGTGTCTCCCAAACATATTTACAAAGACCATAGTGTGGACCTAAGTTATCCTCACATTAGCGATAGTTTTACCTCAATTTCTAAAAATCCACTCACATACTTGGACACTTTACCTTAAATAAAACACTTACACTCTCAGTAGTATCTTATACCCCATGCTTGAGTCTCTGCTAGGGATATGACTCCAATATTCACTTTTGATTCATTCCTTATTCATTTCTGATTTAATCTTTCATCGATCAATCTTAAATTTAATAATCTAGTTTGTTGAACCTATCTCAGTGAAATTCTTATTTCTAAGAAGATTTCTTAGTAATTTCCTCGAAATTGCTTATAAAATCCTTATCAATCAGCTATTTTCTGTGATTACTTATCACTCATTCTTAATACCTCATGAAGATCAATTTCAACCTTTCTTAACATCTTAATAAGATCAATTTATGCCATAACTTATGTGATCAGAACATCCTTTATAATAAGGCTCAATAAGGCAATAAGCAAATTCATTTACTCTAGTACCTTGGCATATACCACCAAAATCATTACATCTTATGCAGAGATGTATTTATGTCAATTAACCAATTAATAACATTTGCTAATGATACTTGAATTCCAATTGATTCCAAACAACATTTCTATCTTTGTTCCTACCTACAATTGGGGTATCTCAATATGATCGTGACAAAAACCTATTTTTGTCAGGCCACTACCGTGCCCTGCACTTTCTTCCTCACATTAACACACTTACTAATATCAATTCTACTCCAATTTTCTAAAATTTACCTATTCTAATGCTACATCATTTCATAATAATTGAACTATCATTTTGAGTGCATTAACTTCTCTCATTTGATTCACCATCTTTTCCTTAATCGCGTTCATACATAAAATCCCAACTTATGCGCACTTTTAACATTCTCCATACTACACATCATTCATATCTTGTAAGGTCATTTATAACTATTTTATTCCCCCCTTTTTTCATTTCTATTCTATTTTCTTATCGTCATTTATTTCATCTTCAATATGTATCCTCAATCTATTCAGAATTATAGATGTAGAATCATCATGAAATTCTAATCTCAATATCACAGACATATTATTATTCGAAATCATAACTCTTACCACATTTATCTGACATTCATTTCAAGTCTAAGTCTAACCTCTCAAGGTCATAGAAATTTTTTTTCCTTTAACTTGGCTTGTACTCTTTAGTCTCATCATTTCTACTTATATCCTTATTTTCCTTAAACAATCCATGACAGTGTATTCACATTTGTATCACATCCAAGGACATCTCACCACAGTATAATTTTGATGTTTTATTCAATAATACATCCACCAATACAAATACGTTGATTCATTATCTGTCACATTTACATATATACTATTTCTCATGTCTAAATATCCACATCCTCCATTTTCTCACATTATGACATATCATGACTTTTCTCACTATTTCTATCAGCTTAAACACTTAACACATGCTCATGCGTAGGACTCGTACTCATGCAACTCAGACTAGGGATAAGTTGCTACTGTCTGCTATGACATGACTTAAATGCATGTAACTTGACACATATTTTAGAAAATGCCCATATAAGATAGTACTTTTGGGCTATGATACCACATAAATGTAGCACCCCACTCCCGCAAGACACGTACCTGACATCCTGAGGGATATCCAAGTCCGTGCCCTGCGAGAGTAGCATATTAGAGCACTCAATCATTCAAAAATAGGTATATATATTTTTAAACCACAAACATAAAGTGCGGAAATCACTAACCAAATCTGGCCCACCTTCATTCATAACGTCTTCAATCAACACATTACAATCAATATAATTTCAATAACCAATTGGGGCCCATTACAAATATAAAACACTATTCTATAGAAATTGCATAATACAAATTAATACAAGAATAGGATAACACTAATGCAGACGCGTACTGATCCCGACCTCTATCTTTCCCTTGCATGCAGTAATTATACTCCTATTTGCCTAACAGTGTATTCTTTTGAGTCATTAAAAATATTTTCAAATTTTGGGTGAATTTTGCAAACTCAATTAATAACCATCATCAATGGCTCGCCCAGTTACAAAATACATAACTCACATTTCACATTATTTCACATTTCACATTCAATTTCGCACTTTACATTCAATACACTTAATCATTCATTTTATGCATATGCAGTGCACATGAGACTCACTTTCCATTTATTACTTTGTTGTAACCGAGTGCCTAAACTGTCCCATATAGGGCTCATTGATAACTATCACTTATCCGTTTGGGAGATACAGGGCTCATTAAACGTTGAGCTTGAGGCTCTGAATCACTTTTGAGCTCGAGGCTCATTTTCACTCGTTGAGCTTTAAGCTTTGATCGTTGGCTACTCTGGTCACAACTGCCATTATATTTCAAGCATTCATGCAATGGAATGCATCAATCACATTTACCAATTCCCATTCACTCACATTCACATATCATCAGACCTTAGTTCGGCATTCAACATTAAAGTTGAAAATCACACTTTCATTCATATGCAAAAGCACATTCAATACACATTTATCATCAGACCGTGATCCGGCATTTAACAGTCAAACTATGCACACTTATTTCATCTCATTCACATACAAGTAGCACTTCAATATTCCAATCAACAACACAATCATCGGACCTTCTGTCTAGAACCCAATACAATCAATCACATCCAGAAATCAAGCAATACAAAAATTCAAATAAAACAAACAATGAAATGAGACCATCTAGGTCTACTCACAGTACGCTCCAGTTTAGCAATTGCTTCCAAATTTTGGAGATGTCTGAATGCGAATGTTCTAACCTGCACAGTTCATTTATGCAACACACATTTCACACACTTTACAACTTTGCACAATTATAATTGTTCAGTAATGCACATGTATGAAATGAACTATGTACAATGCATGTTCATGATAAATCTTGCGTATCTTTCCTTGAATTTCATTACAAAATCATTCCCATTTCAAAACTCATCTAAGTATAATTTATACTTAGGTTTATACCTCAATAAAACCATTAAATCTCTATTCCATTCTCATTGACTCACTTCAGAATTTTTTTCCAAGTCACACTTTCAAGTCTATAGTTCACATTCAATTAGAAAGTGAAACTGATGTAATTTGGTCATATTCTCTTCTAGAAAGTGTTCCTCAATGTCTTATCTTTCCATTGACACCAAAATCACTCAATTTGGTTCAGTAATTTGAAAGATATGCCTCAAACATTATTGGGTTATCCATATTCAAAAATAGTGTACTATGTACAATTTCCATCCAGCAATTCAATATCTTAGAGAAAGAATCAAGATTCGACTTCTTGAGACAATGTGTAGGCATATATCTCTAGTTTACTCCAAATAAAAATTCATCTTATTTGGAATCCTACAGATCAAGATATCATCAAAATACTGGAACATGTTCAGTAAAATATCCAGTTCATGCTCTTCCAACCAATCCCCTCTCTTTGATTCAATCAATCTTTTTCAAATTGAAATCAAAAGCTATAAATTTTTGTAGAGAGATAGAGGAATGTGTTAGAAATCGTATGCTTTAAAAATCAGGTCATTTGGAGGTCGGATGAAAAAGTTATGTCTAAAAGAGTACTAAAAGAGTAAAGTATGTTCAGATTAGGGGGGAAGGCTGTGGGGCGCGTGTGCACACATCACGATCGCGATTTTTGCGCGTCCGCAATGTCGTAATCGTGCTTTGTCGTGATCGCGACTTTCCTCTCTTCTCTATTCTTCCTCTAACTTATCTTGGTAAAAGAGGAATAACTTTCACTAGGACTATCGGATTAAGGTAATTCAAAAACCTTTTTGAAGAGGACTTTTAGATTTACAACTTCCATGTAGACCCCAAAAACAAATTTTCCCTTTATAAGATCAAACTTTCAAATCAATGCAACTATCCCGAATGCTCATCCCATGTAATATTACAGACTTCTAAATATCATATCTGTCAACTCCAAAGTCCAAAAATTGCATACTTTATATCAATGGAAAGATAAAAGAAAGATCTACAACTTTCATGAAGACAATTTTGTCAAAATCTGCCTAGATTCCAAAAATCCAAAAGATTTAACATCAACTTACCTTGAATCTTCACCACTTAATGTGTTTCTTGGATCGAAAGAGGGCCCTAATCTTCCTCTCTTTTTTTTCCTTTCTTACTTAACTTCAAAATCACTCTTTAAGACTAAGAAAAATCAAAACCTAGCATAACTCTCTTCTTTCTCTTCTTTTTCTCTTTTTTTTTGCTTCTCTCATCTCTCTTTTCTTCAATCACGTTTTTGGCTTCTTCCAACTCAAGCCCACCCTTGATCTTCTCCTTTTATCCCTTAATGATTGCACAATGTCCATTTTGCCCTTCATTTAAAGCCTTATGGTTTCTAAACTTATGTGACTTGCCAAATTTGCCCTTACACACCCTACTACTTTAATACTTCAATTCCCTTAACCTATGTCATATTATCTTATCCACATTAACAATCTAATTAATTCCAACATATATTAATCTAGCGAGACCCCAAAATTAATTTAATTATGCTTATTTATCATAAAAAAATTATGGGGCCAACAGCTAGAATCTTAGTCTACCGAAGGAACATCGAGTTAAATAATTATCTTGATAGAAGCTTCTTTCAGCAAAGTTGGGTTATTGAACCATGTACCTAGTTAAAGTTACTGACCATCTAGATTTAAGAGATTTAGAGAGGGATGGACAATCAATCACGTGGGGACTATGGTTTGATGATTGTGTGAAAATACACTAAAAATGAACCATCAAGAAAATTTCTATTTCTTACCAACCTCCATCAACGTTAAACCTAGCTCTCTCATCTTTCACTTACTACTCTCACCCTGTTATCTTCTTCATTTGCTACAAGAAAACCTAAAGCTTCCAACCTCCATAATGATGTACATGGGTTGCATGAGAAGTTAGGCTTCTTGGTGCTTTTGAAGAACTTGGAATTTTAGCAATTAAGTAACATATTAATTCTTATGAGTTGTATGAATATGATACATATATGGTGATTAATTGATATTGAATGATCATGAGAATAGTGGTCACTATGCATGTGCATCATGGATGAAAAATGAGAATATTGGTGTCTTTTTTTATGTTTATGATGATTGATACTTCATGAATTGTTGTAAAGATGAGTTTAAAATAGAAAGATCATGGAAAATGGGCTAGGAGAAAGTGCAAAAAAATTTAACAGATAATGGATGTTTCATGTTCTGTTTTTTGTATTATGATCAATCATAGAGTATTATTTGTTTGTGATTGAAATTGAACTGAAATGAAAGTAGGAATGAAGAGGAAATAATGAGGATATAAGCTAGAAATGATAGACTAAGCAAAAGAGATGAACTAGGATGAAAATGGTGATGAAGTGTGTTAGAATATACTAGATGGAATGTTTCACTAAACATACATCTGTGTTTTAGCCACATCTTGATCTTTAGACATCTAAATGGGATAGTTTTCAATTTTTATTAAATTAGAGACATATGGCTACAATTTTCATGAGGAAATAGAATTTGAATTCTATCTCTAAGAGTTTCAAAATTTTATTTGAAGTTGAGTACTAGGTGGAATTGTTGTCTGAGATTAGTTGGTAGTGTTTTGTGTATAATTTGAAGAATACTAAACAAAATTGTATGAAATTTGTGTCATTAGAAACTTAAGACATAGGGGAACATTTTTTTAGAAGAGTGTTTTGCCTAAATTCTTCTTTTTCCATATCAAAATGGCCATGTAAATTGATATAAAAATATGTTTTAGAGAGTAGCTGAATGAAGCGTGCATATTGATCATCAAGTAGTGCACGATCATGCACAAGCACAATCATGACTAAAAGGAATCCTCAAGGTAGTGTAAATCATGCACAAGCATAATCGTGACAGAAGGGAAACCTCAATGGAGTTGCACGATAGTGCACAAGCACAATGGTGACAAAGAGGAGCTATTAGGCAGTGCATGATCGTTCACAAGCATAATCATGACAGAGAGGAAGCATCAGGTAAAGCATGTTCATGACAATGAGGAACCAACAGGAAGTGCATGATCATGCATAAGCACGATTATGACAGTGAAGGTGTAGTGAGTTTTGACAGTTTTGAATACCCTTCACTCTTTTGACCATAACTTCTTCTCCGGACCTCTGATTGACTTGAAATTTAAACCATAAACTCCTCACACATTGTCCTTCCACTCCAAAAAAAATCATGGCCATATAAATTCATTAGAAAGGATTAGTAAATGTTGATTGAGGAACTTAGGATAATCAAGTTTTACAAGATATGATTAAGTGATGTAAACCAAAGTTCAAATTAGACATATATGATTTTTGAATTATGAATGATCATGAGATGAAAAATAAAGAAAATATACCTGAGATTGCCATTGAGCATGCATTGTACATAATCCATATACACATTTGTGCATAAATGAGTACTTATATAATTGTGCAAAGTTTTGATGTGTATAAATGTATGTTGCATGATATAGAAGAGAAAATTGAGCGACAAGATCCAGACTTTGCTAGACTTTGAGGCAATAGCTATCTAAAGCATTTTGTGAATAATCTAGATGGTCTCACTTGAATAATTGTTTTTTTAAATTTTGTATTGAATTATTATATGAATGTGATTGTGTTGATTCTAGACATTGAATGTTCGAGGCACTTGATGCATGAATAATATATTGGAAGTGTTCCCTGAATGTGAATTTGACGAAATAAGTGATTCTCAATGTGTATGTTGAAAGCTAGACCAAGGTCTGATGATAAATGTGAATGTGAATGTGAAACTGAAATCAAGTGACTAATTGAAAATATGTGATTGTGATGCATTTCATTACATGAATGCATGATAATATAAAGGTTGTTGTAACCAAAGTAGCCACCGAAAAAGAGTTTAAAGCTCAGAATGTGATAAAAGCCTCTGGCTCAGTTGTTAGTTATACTCGGTATCTACTAAGAGATATGGGACAATATATCCAATAAGCCCAGTATCTACAAGGGATATGGGCTAGTAAAAAGGCCTCGGTCATAACAAAATAATAAATGAAAGTGAGTCTTATGAGCATTGCATATACATTTAACATGTATGTGTTGAACGATTGAAATGTATTGCTGAATTGTGTTGAATGAAAATGTGAAATTTTTGAACAAAAAAGCTTTGTGATGCTACATGATGATAAATGAAATGATGTGAATTATGTGATTGTATAAGTTAATGTGCTATATGATTTGAGTGAACCATCGAGAATGATTAACCCGCTGAGTTCGCAAAACTCACCAAAATTACAACGTTGACATTTTAGGTCCGAAAAAGGATACTAGTGATAGAGAAACTCTAGAAGGAGTATAATTCTTATACTTTTGGAATGAAGAAATGACTCAAAGGTCAGTTAGCTGAGACCAAAGGATTTAGATAGTATTTTTGTATAATTCCTCATATATGTAGCATGTTTTGTATACAAAGATGTAAACTCTGATTAGTTTTGGATAATATACTTATAAGGATGAAGTATATAATGCTATAATGTACATATTTGGTTTTATGAAATGAAATGAGAAAATTTGGGCTTTTAAATAGTGTGATATTTATCTTTTAAGTGATGATCACATGATTAATTTAGTGATATGGTTGCTCTAGCGTGCCACACTTATGGGGTACGTACTCGGATATCATTTAGGATGATGGGTATGTGTCTTGTGAGAGTGGGGTGCTACATTCTCAATCTGTAAACCGAAGTTCTATAAATGCAAGATGCACTGAAGATGATATTCATGTTTGTAATTAGTTATTTGAAAAAAGAAAACAAAATCTTGATCGGGATTCTCAATTCATAACAACTTCAAAGTAGATATCAATGCAATCCCATACTTTTTTGTGTACTTGAGATAAACAAAGTCTAAGTTCTGCAACTGAATCTATGCTCTTTCTTCTCTTACTAACTCACTCACTGAAAAGATTTATAAAGAGAACAAAGCAAGTTCCTTTAAACTTAAACAAAAAGAATGAGTTTCAACAAGCAATGCTGGGCATGCTTCTAGCATTCCACAGGGATCTGCAAATGAGAAAGACATCTGCTTTTACTTTACCCTACACTCCACTAATTCTTCTTCGCCTTTCTCTTATTTTTTTATTCAAATACACACACACACACACACATTTAATGTATATATCAAACACCCTTAAAACTGATACCTACAATGAAAACCAAGAAGTATTAAAATATAAAAGGACAATATCATCTTTTTTTATTATTAGCTTCTAATTTTAAAAGAGAAATTATTTTTTAACATAATTATAAACTTATATTTAGTGTCAATTGAGTGATGAGATCACACTCTCTAGTAATAGTTGAAGAGAACATATCCAAAAGAAAGGGAAAAAAGTAAGAAAATGAACGAACAATGCCTCAACAAATACAAAAACACAACAGATCACCATCAAAAATCCTCGAAATGAAAGGATTCAAATAACACCAATGTAACAAAAAAATTCTCACTACAATTAAAAAAATGTAGTGATACAGTGACAGGTCTTGAGAAGAGAGATAAAGAAAGTGAAGAAGTGATACAGTGGCAAGGTCTTCAGAAGTGAAAAGCTCCAGACAGATATTGCAAGCATCCTCGAGATCCTCATGAACAACACCTGTTGTTGGCGAAACAACAAATGAAAGCATTCACTTCTCCGTTACTGAGGAAGAAGAAAAAGAAGATGATGGAAAAGAATCGAAACAGTTAATGGTACCATGACTTCGACATAATCGTCGTCAAATCGACTTTTCATCTAGTCCTCGACATTGACCTCCGTAGTCGAGACTCCATATTTGATGAATTGTGCTAGTGAAGAGTTGTGTGTGATATGGTGTTTTGTGGGCTAACTTAGATCGTTGGATCCCGATTTGCTTTAAATTTTAATTATTATTTGCTTAATGATTTAATCATGCTTGGTTGTTTGTTTAATTATTTATTATTTTAGAATTGGGTCATTAATATAGTAGGCTTGAATAAAGATTGAAATTAGTTAAAATTAAGTTGGAAAGATGGGTAGTTAGTTAGAATTAATGGGGAGTTAATGGTTGGAGGATTAGTGCCATATAAGACAAAACAAGGGCAAAATAGGAAAGTTCATGTAAGTGAAGGGCAAAATGGGAAGAATAGGCTATTTTGTGTCTTAAAGTTGAAGAAGAGAGGAGCATTTTCGTGCAAGCCTTGGAGAGGGGGGAGAAAACGTGAGAGAAATAGAAGAAGGGAAGAAAAATTCGAAAAAGCTAGGAAGAAGGAGGAAAAATTGTGGAAAGAAGGGAAGAATCAAGCTTCTAAAGGTAAGTTCTTCATCTTTTCTTCTTGTTTTAGTGAAGAAGTATGTTGTTGTGTTGTGAATGGAG
>JANKYF010190404.1:0-11496 GCA_029829435.1 Erythroxylum hondense | reverse complement strand
AAACTTTGTCCAGGAGTATAAAGGCCTAAGGGTGGGGAAATTTGATTGAGCCTAAGTTTATTCTATAAATTGGTGACATTTTCATGACTTTTACTACACTTTTTGACTCCTATTTTTGGATTTTATGCTTAAGTTGACTCTTGAGTATGTGCCTTTATTTTATGTAGTTTGAGAGTAAAAATTGTCACAAATCAGCATTAATTACACTAATTAATTTTATGAGAACAATTGATATTGCAAATTACCATTGTTCATTGTAGGAGACTCAAGGAGAAGGGACTCAAAAAGAAGATGTAGAGTTAAAGAAGACCGAAGGGAAGTCAACAAGAGAACAGGTGCAACAGGAAGTTCACCGCGATGAAAAACATCTGTTGTCGCGATGAAATACGAAGGAATCCAAGCTGAACTTTCGGGAAAAGTTAGCGAAAGAAACTAGCAATAAAGAAAAACCTTTCAGGAAAAGTTCATCACGGTGAACCTTCAAAAACCTGAACCATTTTTGAAAAAATTACCTACTGTGCGACCCAATCTAATCATCCTTCGTTTAAAAACCTACCAAATTAGGTTAAGAGCCAACAAGAAAGACATATACAGGAGATTTTTATACAGAATACATACTCAGGTCTTTCTCAACTTCGACCATCATCCATCGCCTCTCTTTCATTTTTCATCGTCACCTTCATCAATAGCTACTACCATGGATGCTTTTGGTGGGTTTTTGGCTGTGAGTTCTCCCAAAGCAATGCTTGGCTAAACACCTTTTCCTATTGAAGATGTAGTAATGGCTGGAGTTCAATGGGCTTCAAAAGAGGAGTTGTTTGATCATGTTCAGGTACATTGTTATGAACTCCTTAGTTAGGATTTATGCTTTGTAGTTAGATTTTCTTGATTATAGTTTAATCAAGTGTTGAACAATGTATTGTGTTATTGGGTTTGTTGATGTAGACCTTGGAGCTTGAATATATGAAGTCTCATATATGTCATTTTGTGATTTTGTTAATTCTCTTTTATCTACCTATTTGTGTTTGATATTGAGATGATGCTAGATCACAAATTGACCACTTACATTATCTTACCCTTTGCACACACTAAGATGCATTCAACAAGGTTTTAAGCAATGAAGTTCATTGATTAAAACCTTGGACTTAAAGAGTCTTTTAAGGTTTACCATTTAGAAACTTAGTGATTTTCACTCCCACAAAGATTTATTTTGAACTATGATAGCCAAAGCTCATTTTTCAAGAGGATTTTATTACATTTGATCATTATTTTAACTTTCAATTTCTTATTCCCAAAAATCCAAAAATACATTTATATACTTTTCTTTCATTTTGTTCAATTTCCTTAGTTTTATCAAAACAATCCAAAACCAAGGGAGTAACCCAAAGACTAAGCCACGACCCGATCAATGCCTCAAGGCTTCTAAAGAGTGGAACTTCATTGTTTCACCATCATACTCTAATGTCCATTTGTCTTTTTGGGCATCGCCCTTCTCACACTAGGATGGTCTTCGTAGGAGTATTGCCAACTGATGTGTAGACTCAATATCCTGCTTGCCACCTTTGATCTTCAGCTTGCTTGCCCACAACTCGTTCAACTCATATGTGCTTAACGACTTTTCTTCTTCATGTTCTTCTTCTTCTTTTACTTGTAAATAACTTGGAAAAGGAAATAAAATTTGGTTAGCGATAACATGAATTGCATCACTTACGTTAGGAGGTTGTACATCCTCCATCTTTTCTCGAACTATAACCTCTTCCTCTTCTAACTCCATTTGCTCTTCATTTATTGCTTTTGGGTTCTCTAAATGATCTCCACTCTCTAAAGGAATGCATAACTCCTTCGCATCACTCTCTTGTTGGCTAAGAACTCTTGCAGACACTAGGGCTTCCATTCTTTCCACTAAGTGGCTCAATTGATCTTTTAAGGTCTTCAAGACTCCTCGTTACCTGCTGGAATTGAAGAGTGCACATCGCCACACTCATTACGATCTCCTCCAAAGACATCTTATTAGCTTATGGTGGTGGTGGTGGTGATAGTGGTGGAGGTGGAGGTGGAGGTGGAGGTGGAGGTGGAGGCTCTGGTTGGAAGTAGGATTGCTTCTGATAGTAGTTCGGTGGAGAAGCGAATCTGTACTGTGTATCTTGCAAAACAGGACACACAAAAAAATAACCTAAAAATGAGCAAACTTTACATACCTTAGCTTGTTGGTCATTCCTTGTTACTTGCACGACTAAAGGTGCGAAATTTTCCACTTGATGGTCAAATCTGGAAATAGCAACAAATGGAAACTCATTATCATAATAAGGATAATATAAAAAATTAAAATCAAAAGTATACTGATAGTGAGCCGTGCCGCTAAAAGATCGAAAAATCAGAAAAAGTTGTGAAACTAAAACAAACAGAAGATAAGGTAACCAAGAGCAACGAAACCAAAAACAAAAACCAAAACATCGCTAAAAAAACTGTTAAGAAATTTTCCAGCAACGACGCCAAAATTTGGTACTGTTGTCACCTGCAAGCAAATTTAAAAAGAAACCAACTTCTGTCAATACAAAATAATGTAGTAGTGGAAAGTAGGGATCGTTTCTATAAGAAATTTTTAATGGTAAAGGTTAGCGAGTTTAAAACTAAAACAAATAGGGGGTTTGGTTCACGTAATTTAAGAAATTAGAAATAAAAAAATCAGAAATTAACAAAAGTAATTGGATATGAAAATTTAATAAACAAACCTTAGTTTCAGGCCATCGATGTTATCGCACTAAAATGGATCCTTGATATAAAATTCAGTTCATCAATAAACATTCACTAGGAGTTGTTTTCTCTTAAGTTTAAATGAATAGAAACATGTATTCTACGCATTTTTATTAATCAACAACCTAGATACGATCGTAGATTCAATTGAATAATAGTTGTAAGAACTAAGAAACCAATGAATAACATAACACATGTAAGACTTGCATTTAATTAAGATGAATATCTTCTAAGAATTTCTGACTCTAACGTAAAGAAGGTAATCCTAATTGCTACTTGCAATTAACAAAACTGAACGTCATATTTCATTAATATAGCTATTGAACAAATCAATTCCTAATTGCACACCTAGAAATCAATCAATTCAATTAGAAAAAGTAATTCAGAAGATATTTAATATTCACCAATGAACAAACTTTATTGAAACATCTCACGCATAATAGGTGATAACAAGGTTCTCCTCAACGAAGAAAATAAGTTTAGCCACTCATAATGGAAGTAGAAATCAAAGAAATAACAAAACAACTAGTCTCCATCCTTGATCTTTACTAAAGAATACGAAAATACCAACAAAATGAAATAGAAACGTAAAGCTTCCCTAAGGAAAATTCTGCAGAAATTGTCAACTTGTTCTAAAACAAGAGCTAACGTGAACAGTCACGTTTTTCCCTTTTAATGCCTCCCGATCTCTTCATTTTCCATCCTCTCTTGCAAATCACATCTCCCACATGTTCAGATTGTGAATCTACATCAATCTAATCTTAAATGATTATGAAAATCTCAAATGAATCATATTTAAATTTGAAATCAGATCTGCAGATTTTTCTTTTTCATCCTTGCACGTGTCTACACTTAGTCACTGAATTGTTGCCAAACTTGGAATTTTGGATTTCTTCATTATTTTGCATCTTTTTTATTCAATTTCATCTCTAAGGTGTTGAAAATCATCTAAGAACAATTATGAGACAATTCCAATAATTTTGAATAATAATTTCAACACAATAAAGAGAATTAGATTTAAAAAAAAGCACAAATTGATAACTTAACACTCTCCAAAATGATTTCAGATGGCTAATATTTTCGAAGGAGAGGTAGAACAATGTGTTACGAGTCCAATGGTTTAAGTTTCATGTCATTTGGAGGTCGGACGACGGAGATATAGCCAAAATACTAAAGGATGTTTGTCAGCCTCCAAACTTAGAAGTCGCAATCACGCACCCCAAACTTGTGAAGTCGCGATCGTGAAGAATGTCACGATCATGCTTTGTCGCGATCGCGAGTTCCCTTCAGTGTCGCAATCGCTACAAATTGCGATCACAACTTCCTACTTGCTCTCCCTCACTTCTAACCTCTATAACTTTCAATTTAGAACTCTAAAATTTTCAAACTTTATATCAATAAAAAGCTAAAAGAAGATCTATGACTTTCATGAAGACAATTTTGTCAAAATCTTCCTAGATCAATATAGTTTAATCATGGAAAATTTAGACCAAATACTAACTTCTCTAACTTATCTTCTTCATTCTCTGTGCTTCTTCTTTCATTCTCCTACACTTTCCTTCCATTTACATTCTCCAGTTTCATTTTACCATTTTAACTCTCATTCAACTCATCACATTCACAACAATTCAAAAATCCATGCTTAAAAAAAAATCAAGAATAGAAGAAAAGTCATTCAAGCATTTCACCATTCTCTGCGCTTTCTTCACTGTCATTTTCCTATATTTTCTTCGTCTACATTCTCTTAAATTTCTTCCTCTAACTATCATTTAAACAATCTTTCTCATCTCAAACCATCATATTACAACTATTCTTCAACTCTAAATTCGTTCTTTTATTCATCTCTAACAACGCTCTCAACGCACATACATAGTGAATGCACAACCACAAACCGAGCATTTACTTGTTCTTCTCTGTAAGTTTTTCTGCACTTAATTATAGACATTTCCTATAATCTTCCAACTTATACACCATTTGTACACTATCTTAAGACATCTAGATCATCAATTATTCAAAAATTACACATCAACAATTTTCATATCTTAAACCCTCGGTGTTCATGAAAAATGCACATTTTTTCTTCATAATCATGCAATGACAAATAAATCACCATTTTGGTTTCATAAACTAACAACTCTAAAGGATTTACACAATACTTACTTGATATTTCTCCAAAATCTGCAAAAGCTTAAGAAGCTCATGTTTCCATCCAATTCACATACACCACTTATGGAAGTTAACAAGTTTCGATTTTTATTATGCTGAAAGGAAGAAAATCGAAGTTGGGAGTAGAAAAAGGTAAATGGAAATCAAAGTTTTTCTTTAGCGGAGTTTTAATGAAAAATTTTATGTAAAGGAGGAAACTTTGACGAAGAAGATGAAGATAAGCTCAGTAACTTGTCTTTCAAAGTTAAAGAAACTTATCGTTAGACTTGGACACCTTTCCTATTCTTAGGGTCTTAGTTAGTTTCCCAACTAACTAGTTCCTATTGGACTAGTTCCTCAACTCTTATCTTTTTATTTCAATTATCACCAAAATTTTCCAATGTTATTTGTTTTCTTATTTCTATTCTCCATTCATCGATTCACTCGCCAAGCGACATATTTCCTAGTCTAATAATATTCAACCTTTTCAGAAATTGTTTCAAAAATTCTCCAAAAGTCTAATTTAACAAATACACTCTCCAAATAAGTTTTCAATTCAACAATCTCACAATTCTCAATAATATCTCATCACAATTCAATTATACTCAGAATTATCAATGAATGCATAGACAATTATTTTCATGTGCAAAAATACAATATTCACGTGTATGTGTATATAATATAATGCATAAATATGAAATGCATTTCTAATCTCTTAATAATTTCTCTCATATTTACTATTTTATCTTGAACGTGAGTAATGGGATGTTACAATTCTCCTCTCCTTAAAATAAATTTCGTCCTCAAAATTCTTATATGATTGGCCAGGAAAGCAAGGGTATTGTTTCCTCAAATACTCTTCCGTTCCTCATTTAACTTCTTCACCAAAATAATTTCTTCTAATTAACCATAGTCAATGAAATCAATCAATAATCTAATTATTTATTCAGATATTACACTATCTTAACTGTTTCTCATTATACAAATATCATATCATTCACATTTCACTTCCGGAGCTGATAACACATCTTTGTCAGATCATATCAATATTTCTTAGTATATTCACCTATCACCCATTATGAATCTGATAATCTTTTTTTTCATAACATAACTCATAAGTTATTGGTCTTATGTTCTCAATAACTTTGATATTGATCCACAAATTTCATTTGTCTTTCTAGAATCACTTACTTCAGAGACAGATCAATTTCACTAATCAATAGTATCTTGAATCGATTCTGGCCATTATCTATTTTTAGGCCCTCTTCATTTCAACGTAAGGGCGAACAACTCTTTTTGTCGTATAACACCTCATATAGTATTTTAATGATATCACTATAATAATGATTGTTATGATACACATTGACCTTATGTTCCTATGAACTCCAAAATATAAGCTTTAAGTATATCTCCAACAGTTAAAACTATTGGCAACTCATACATACAATCACTTGGTTCTATATCCTTAGTCACTAAACGTAGTTTTGGTGCATTCCTGCTAGGATGTATAGCTTAGGTTGATACTTATGCTTTCCCTAATAATATTTTTTCTCAATCATCTTTATTGGGTACACATCCTTCTTATTTCAATCACAAAGTAACATCTTTCCTATTCGGACTCATCAATTCAGATTCATTTTTAATTCCTCAATAAGATTCACAATTCTGGATCCCCAATTTGGGCTTTGATATTCTTTTCATGCAAACCAATTTTAAACTCCAATGTAGCTAATAATATTTCATATTGCTCTAATTTCAACTCGACAATCTATTCTCTTTATTGCACTGGATTTGATAATCTCAATATCCAAATTTGTGCTATTCCGTTATTGAATTTTCTATTCAAGCATTAGATTACAACACTAGCTTTATTGGGAAATACTCATTTGTACATCATAATCTTCCAGTAGCTCTATCCATTATCTCAGTCTCATTTTCATTCCTTTCAAACTCAATAATTATCTCATACTCTAATAATCCGTATAAAATCTGAAATGTTTTACTGTACTTATAATGTCTCCAAGTTCTCAACGCAAATTTCTATTGCGACAAATTCTAATTCATGTATCAAAACTCAGCTCATGAGGCTTTAATTGTCCTTATGTACACCTAATCACTTTATAATGTTGCAACATATTGCATCTTAATATCTGATGTGAAACTTCATTATATATTGCCAAAATCTCCACATCGAAGCGATATGATTAATATCGGTGTTATAATTCCTCAAAATTCTTTTTGCATTCATCACCCATATGATTTACAGTTTTTCCTTAAACATTTTTGTCAAAGGAATAAGATTAGTAAAAAAATCCCTAACAGTCTCTGTTGGTATCCAATTTTCAGCAATTTTAGAAAACTTCGGATCTCATATATATTCCTTGTAGTTTCTCTCTTCATCATTCCTCTATTTTCTTTGGGTCTCCCAATATGCCATGTATAGATATTATACAACCTACATTTTATTTGATCAAGCTAAGATTCACTCTTATTAAACTTGAAATATAATTGTTTATACCTCCACGATATGTAAGATTAATCTCAATGTTCAAAATATTCGCTTCATTGTTCGAATACACTCCAATTATCCTCTATGATCATAGTCACTAATTGATCCAATTTTGCTTAGATCACTTTAATCTTCAATACCATAATACTATCGAGGCATTGTTAACCCAATAGACCTATCCCAAATTTCCTTATGCCCATGATTTGTTCTTGTAATTCTTTAAGGATCTAATTCCTAAATGAGGTAGAATTATCTCAAGTTATTTTCAGTTTTCCCAGTTGACTTCTTCTCTCGAATGATTTTTCTCAATTCATTCTGTTTCCTCTAATTTCACATTGACTTGTGCGGATGTCTATTCTTTCATACTAATTTCTCCACACATTTCAATTTACTTGAAATCTTAATTTCTTGTGTTAGTAACACATTCATCATATCTGATTTGTATCTCTTATACTTAGTCACCTCAAATTCAAGAATCCATCACTTAGTTGGATACTTTACACCAACAAAATGCATACACTCTCAGTAGCATATTCTACTTCTTATGCTTGAGTCTCCGTTAGGATTAGGATTCCAATATCATTTCTAATTTATTTCTTCATTGATCATTCTTAAGAATAAACTATCCAGTCCACTTGATCTAATTCAGTGAAATTCTTCTTTGAAAGAAGATTTCTTATTAGTATCATCTATACTATTCATGTAACCTTTATCAAACCACTGTTTCCATTATTGCTTATTACACATTCTTAGTACCTCAAGAAGATCAATCATTTCTTATAATATTCTATTTACCAATACTCGATGAGGTAGTAGACATGATTATTGTCGCATTTTCCTAGGTGTGCATCTTCAAAGTCATCCCGTTCTATCCAGAGATTTATTTCTGACAATTCTCCAATTTACATCTTACAATAGTAACACTTTTGTCTTAGTTGATCCTAGACAATATTTCCCTCTTTATCTTACCACGATTAAGGCTTCTTCGCATTAACACATACTAACATCAACTTTACTCCAATTCTCCAGAATTTACCTCTTCTAGAGTTACATCATATCATAATGATTCAACTATCATATTTTCTTCTTATTTAATTCATCATCTTTTCTTTGTCTCATTTCTATCTCATCTTCCTATTGTCATTTATTTCATCTCCCATATGTATATCCTCAATCAATTCAGAATTGTTGATGCATAATCATTATGAAATTCTGGTCTCATTTCCTCTAATTTCTTCTTATCGTGGATCATAATTCTTGTCATATTAATCAAACAACCATTTCAGTTCAGAACTCATCTTCTTAAGATCATAACAAATTTTGTTTTCATTACATTCTACTTACACACTTTAGTCTCATCATTTCTACTTATATTCCTATTTTCCTCAAACAATCTATGACAATACATTTACATCTTTATCACATTCAAGAATATATCACCACAGTACAATATTGGTGTCATATTTAATAATACATCCTCCAATACAATTACATTGAATCATTATTTATCATATCTAACTATGTACTATTTTCCATTTCTAATTATCTACAACTTTCATTTTCTCACGTTCTGAAAGGGCATCACTCTTCTCACTAATTCTATCAATTCAAACTCTCAACACATGCTCATGTATGTGACTCATATGAATGCAACTTAGACTGGGGATCAGTTGCTACTACTTGCTATGGCATTACAAAAATGCATATACCTTGACACATTTTTCAAAAAACGCCCATATAAGATAGTAATTCTGGGCTCTAATACTAATCAATTATAGCACCCCTTGCAAGACGCGTACCCTACATCTTGAGTGATAACTAGATCCGTGTCTGACAAGGGTGGCATGCTAGCACACTCAGTTAGTAAAATCTTGTTACAATTTTTTTTTCAAAGTAATGCACACGTATGTGGAAATCAATTATCGAATTAGGCCCACTTTATTTTATAAACATTTTTCATTTACAAGAGTTACCAACATTTTTTTTCTTCAGATCATCAGAATTTCATTAATTTCTAAGGCCGATTTCAGATACAAAACACTCACAATCATAATGTCATTACAATATAAATGCATTCACATGCACATTGTACAATAATTTCGAATACATTTCTTAATACAAAAATTACTAGAAAATTCTATGCAAACGCATACTGATTCTAGCCTTTACCTTTTAATTGAATGCAGTAGTTATAATCCCGTTTGCCCAACGGGGTAACTCTTTTGAGCCTGAAAAATATTGTAAATTTTAGGTGAGTTTTGCAAACTCAGTGAGTGACCATCCTCGATGGCTCACTCTACACATAACAGATAATTCACTTCATTTATCTAATAGTCACATTGAATCACATACACTTAATTAATCATTTCACATTTTACATTCAACGCATTATAATCATTCATATCATGCCTATGCAATGCGCATGAGACTCATTTTTATTTATTACTTTGTTGTGACCGAATATCTAAACTATCTCATATCCATTGTGAATACCGGGCTCATTGATAACTGTCCCGTATCTGTTGGGGATACTAGGCTCATTTTATATAGTGAGCCTTTGACTCTTATACACTTTCTGAGTTTTAAGCTCTTTTTTTCACAATCTGAGGTTTAAGCTCTTTTTCGTTGGCTACTCTAGTTACAACTGTCTTTATGTTTGATGCATTCATGTAATGGAATGCATCACATATCATATGCTCAATCAGTCATATGTTTACATATTCAAATTCAATTCACATTTTCCATCGGACCCAAAGTCTGGCATTTAACATCATTGTTAAGTAACACTTTTTCAATCATATGCATATTTGCATGTTTCTTCGGAACTAGGTCCGACATTCAAAGATCAAATTTAGAAACACTTATTTCATCATGTTCACATACAAGTAGTACAGCTATATTGCATTCAAGCATTAGAAACTTTGAACCTTTATTGTCTAGAATCACATAATCAAATCACATTCACATCTCATTCATAATCACTAAATTCATAACTTAAACAAAACAAACAATAAAGTAAGAGCATCTAGGTCTACTCATAATACGCTCCAAATTAGCATTAGTTTCAATGATTCTGGAAATGTTTGGATGTAGACATTTAACCTGCACATCAAAATTATGCAATACACACGTTACACACATATTAATAATTGCACAATTATAAGTATTCCCTTATGCACAAATGTGTATATGGAATATGTATAATGCATGTTTATGGCAATCCTGAGTATATTATCAAATTTCACATCTTATGCACATTATCATTTTTAGCATAATTTGCTTTCATAATATCCCATTTCTTATTCACTTTTACTAGATACTCATTACTCCTCTTTTTGAATCACAACTTCAATCATATGAATATATCTATTCCCATTAAACTCATGCCTTTGGTTCTTTGATATCAACAATTTATTTACTAATGTTATTCCAACATTACAAGATCAAACATTATCCAAATTCTCATTTCTTCTTACAACATCTCTAGAATTCCAGATTTTCGGGTCTTTTTTGTATGATTATTTTGACAAGGAAAACGATAGAATTTGAGATCACTTCCTTCTAGACAATTATTCTCCTATCTCTTATGTTTCTAATGACACTAAGATCATTCAATTCGGTTCAGAAATCCGAAAGTTATACTCCAAGTATTTTTGGACAGTTTTTATATTGAAATAGTATAATATACTAAACTTCCATCTAGAAATTGAACATCTTAAAGTCTGAATTACAATTCGACTTCTTCAGATGATTTGTATCCCCTTGTCTCTAATTTAATTCAAATCAAAGATCATCTCATTTGGACATCTAGAGAAGAATTTATGGACAAAAGAAATAAGACTATTCAGTTTGTAATTACTCTCAGGTGCATAGACCAAAACCAAATCACGGTGTATATGCAAGACAAGGCCAGGGAATAAGACATGGAGGGAATTTCTGGAAGTATTCCGGAGGAAGTACTTCTCCAGGGTGTATATGCAAGACAAAGCCAGGGAATTTCTGAGCCTCACACAGAGGGAGCTGAGTGTGAGTGAGTACGAGTTGAAGTTTACCCAGCTGTCACGGTATGCAGCTAACATTGTGGCAAC